>VZRV01002226.1:1664780-1925001 GCA_013398115.1 Falcunculus frontatus
AAAAAGAGAGAGAGAGAATAAAGCCAAGTGATTCTGCTCTAACAAAACTGTGATCAAGACACTTGAGTACAAACAGAGCTGCCCCTGGGGCATCATAGAAACTTATTGTAAAGCACTGAAATAATGCTACAAAGTTAATTTTATTAAAATTAACAATGCTGCCTTCTCCATCATTCTCACATTAAATGAAGCACTGAGAAAGAGAACATTTGATCCAGTTTACAAGATTATAAATAGCTGCAGATTGTTTTCTGAATACTTAAAGGACACTGTGCAATGGAAACAAAACAAAACAAACAAAACACCTCAGCAAAAACCACAAACAATTGCTTTGCATTGCCATTAAGTGAAGACTTTTTTCTGGAAAGCTGAGGCAAATAATTTGCTTGTATGCAAAAACAGAGCAAAACATTGTCCCCAGATGCACTCACATAAATCCAGACTATCTTTTGTGAATACTTTTAGAGTTGTTCCAACTTACAGCTAGTGTAACTGAGATGAGAATTTGAGAATTAATAACAGACTGACACTTCAATTCCTGTTGATCCCAAGCATTGAATTCTGAAACTGAGGAACCCAGCCTTGCCTTTGTGCTATGCTGGTGGGATATCAGGGTTCTCCCATATTTCTTTCTCCTGTTTCACCACAGAGGTATACAACACCCTCCAGAAATCCAGAATATTCTCAGAAAACTAAAACTGTCATTTTTATGCGCGGAGTGGTGTGGCAGTGGTAGTAGCAGCAACAGTGGTAGTGGCAGTGTCTGTGAGAGGTGATATCCCCAACTTCAGGACTGGTGGCAACAATGACAGTTTCCAAGAGCCAGCACTGAACAATCGTATTTTCTTCCTCTCACCCACAGTGCAGGCAGGTCTCTGAGGCTATATGTAATTTATTCATCACATGTGCTCTGCCATGTGTCCTAAGATCAGCAGAGGCAGGATGGCCATGAGCAGCCACAGGAAGCAAGATGTGCTTCCAGCTCTTCCAGCCCAGATACAGCACAGGTACCTCACAGCTTCTTCTGAACATTCTTCAGGCTGAAAGCCCAGCCCTTGGGGTGCAAGGCTCTTGTCATCATCCCTGACATATCCTTCCTTATGCATAAATTTATACTTTCCATAAACATATATTGCTCTTGATTTTGTTGCAATACCAACTGTGAATAATAATGACAAATAGTTTATTGGGGTTTTCTCACAGGGCAGCCTGAGACATCTGATTACTCAACATTACTTTTTATGCTGTGGGGTTTAAGATCTAAGCAACTATCTGTGATACTGATAGAATGCTGTGGCCATGGGCAATCTTGAGTTTTTCTACTAAGAATATTTATCCTTATGTTAAACTTTAAATATTCATGAAGGCTCTGAGAGACAGGATAGATCTTTCTGAATAGTTCACAATAAATAAGTAAACAAACAAATGGGTTTTGCGCATTGTTTGCTACTGACTCTAATCCCCTCCCTTCTAAACAAATGCTTTTAGTGCTCTAAGCAAGTACAATATAAATGGGAGCAGGCACTGCTTTCCCATGGACAGGTGTAATATGTTTCTATCATGTATCAGATCTCTCACGGGAATGAAAAAAGCTTTTCCCTTCTAATGATTTTTCTTCTTGTACATTAAAAAATTATTAAAAAAACACATTAATGACCAAAACTAAATGAATATATCTCTGGATCTGTAGCTCAGAATTTTTTTTTTAATTACAAGGGAAAAAACATACTGAATCATTTGTTGTTGTTTGTACTTCAGTGTAATTTAAAAGTGCCACAAATATATTTAAATCACCACAACTGTATTAAATTATACTTCCTAGTACTACAGATTATATGTTGGACTGTATTGGACATAAACTGCACTTATCATATTATCTGGTGTTAAAGAGAAAATAAGATGTACATAAACTATTCAGGAGAATTCAAGTTCAATAATACACTTTTCCATCAATTAGAGACAGTCAGTGCAAAATCCTGGATAACATATTCAGGAGCAGACTTAGCAAAGGCAGAAACAGAAACAAGGAATAAGAAAATAAATGGTTGAAAAAAGGCATCATATATTTAAGCTCCATGGTTAAGTTCTGTATTTCACATATTTTAACAGCCTATATAAATATCGTTGAGATAGAATTGTAACAGTAGATCAGAAACTGGCATTTGACAACCACCATATTTCTTGCCAAATGTTACAGGTATTTTAGAGTAAACCCAAATTTTAATCAATTCTATTTTCTGAGTTCTTGAAACCTACATACATTTGCATGCAAACAGAGAAGAAATTTCCCAAAAGTAATGAATTTTGACCCACTACTAAAAATTGTTAAAACTATGCAAATATTCTCTCTCACTGCAACAAAATCCTTAAACTGGATTTAATGTGTCCAAAGTAGAACTTCTCCCAAATACTCACTCAGGTGAATTTTGTCCAAATAAGATGATATTGAGTGAGGTTTTTTTAATATGTCTAGAAGAATACACTAATATGTATTAATGTGCAACAAACAGAAAGAGTATGAGAAGCTAGAAGGAGCCATATATGATCCGCTTTAGAAGGAAACTTCAGGACTAAGTTTCAGGTGTATATAAGACAATGTGTCTACATACAAACAGCAACATGTGAGTTAAGGGATTGAGACCTCACTGCACTCAGCGGAGCACACAGCACCTCTGGGGCCCAGAGAAACATGCAGCTGTCCTTAGGCATTCACCTCAGCTGTCTGGACACATGCAGCTGGTACTCTCGCAGATATCCATGGGCACCCTTTCCACGTTAGATGGAGCTGCAGAAGGTCTCCCTCTATCAGACCTTGCACCTGACAGTGGTATTTCAGCCTGCGGCACTGCAAATGGCTCCAGGTGCCAATGTTTAGGCAGCTCAGTGATCCACTATTTTAGGGTGCATTTTGTGAGAAATTTTTAAGAAATTGTTGATTCTCCTTTTTGAATGTCTGCATAGAGCTATTTTCTCCTGTGGACCTTCAGCACTGCTCATCATGAATCGAGACCTTGACTCCAATACAAATACTTGCTGTTTTCCAGGACAAAAATTCCATTTTGTTCTCACAGGTAATAGCCCTTATGGGATACCTTCACTTAGTCACCTAGATTTATAAGATCAATAGATCAGCTCAGGAGAACTAACTTCAGAAACTTCAGATCCCAAATGAAAATTATCATTCAAAGCTTACTTACAAAATTATTCACCAACTTGTGATCTCTAATCTATTAGATCAGCATTGTCACCATCCAATAATGAAGCAAAACTTATGAAATGCATTTTTCAAAAGTCTGTAAAAACCTTTATAAAGTAAAAGTTGCTACAACTCTGAACAAAAACAACTGGAATGTTAGATTCCTCTAGGAATGTTGCTAGTGCAGGATCCTGACATCTGTGAGAAGTGCTCATTTTTCAAAACAGGCTGTCAATATGTCATTAATATTAAGAGAAATAAGGTTAGTAAAGTTCAATATATATTGAAGAGTTTCCTTGACATTTAACACATCATATTAAAAGCTTCTTCAAGAGGAAAGAAATATCAACTTGTCACCTAGAGATTGAAATTGAACTGCTCTGAGACAAACTGCAGTTTCTTTCCCGTGATGAGATTCACAGGATGGGCAAAATGTCAAGATAAAAATAAACTAACTGGGAAAAAACATCAAAAGAAATATAGCCATTGTTATAGTTACTACCAAAATAATCTAGAAAATCAAATTGTTCCTCAGTAATAATATGTGACAGAAATCCCCACAAATTCAGATCTGGTCTTGAAACACAGTGGAGAGTATTACTAAAGATATAGTCTTCTGCTCCATATAATCCATTAAATTCCCTGGGAAGAAAATAGCTCAATTTTTTTAAGACAGATCATATTTTCATTCCGCAAAGCATAAAAATTTATTTTCTGGTTTTTGAAGAAAACATTTTGAATAAAGAAGGAACCCTATAGCTCTATGAAATACTACGCAGTGAAGCCAATTGCCAAATCATGGGTAATATTAGTAGGACAATTTTACAGTGAAAGACTGCTAAGTAATTTTTCTGAGTATATTTATGGGTGAAAACTATTGTGAAGGTATTTAAATATATTGCTGAATGAGCAATATCAAATACAGATGCATAAGTCATAAAACCTAAGTAAAGATATTGATAGGAAAGCTTGGATAAGGCCAATTATTTTTCAAAACAGATTTTGTTGTCTGGAACTCCTACAGATAATTGCTTTACTACAGTTCAGTCTTTTGCTTTCTGTGGCCATGACTCTTCAACAACAACAACAAAAATACTCTTAGTTCTTCTTTGCAGTGGCCAGCTAAATGTGTGTGCGTGCTTAAAATTTATAAGTGGAGACTGATTGACAATTAAGGACAAAATGTACACTAAAACTGCCACAAACCTAACAAGTTTTTATATTAAGTATCTCAACTGATCTAGCATATAAAGCATCTCCTATTGTTTACTTAGCATTTTGAAAATATATACAAATAATCTATTCTTTAGCTTCAATTCTCTACCTATGTACTAGTGGCATCACACATTTGAGTGGCATTTTCTATTCATTTTCATCCAAAAACTGAGCACACATTTCTTCAACAAAGATACATATTCCAGAATTTGAGTTTCAATTTAAAATCCAGGCAAATACTTCAAATTTCCCCATCTTCCAAGTCCCTTTAAAACATCCATTGTCAAATAAAAGCTCAAAAACTTGTATTCATTCCTCCACCACACTTGCAGAGATCTTATCTGATAAACTCTCCCCTAGACCTACTGACAGAGAAGCCAGTAAGTATTTCAAAGGATCCAAAAAAAGCAGTCTACAGAAATTTGTTAAGTTAGTATCACAAATAGAGGTATGATTATGCATTATAAATCTTTTATCGTCTGATAGAAGTTAAGTCTATCTGATTGTTAGGAAATTTTTTTGTGTGTGTGTGTGAACACATTTAACAATTTACTTGGAAGTAATGTTTGATGGGGAACAGTTCTTTTTAAATGGGCATTTTCAGAATAGTAACATTAATCCAAGAGCCACAAAGTGCTGAAGGAAACAAGCTGAAGGAAAAGGGAGTGAACTACTTTGAAAGACATAATGTGTTTTTCATCTTATTATTTACTGTTAAAATTCTCCTTGGGAAGGCCAGATACAACAGTTTTAAGACTGAATGTTCATTCAAGATTTATCAGTTCAGTTTTCAATAGTTTATGCATTTCAAAGCGACGGAAAATTTCTTTTGCATACACGCATAAGGCAAATATACACATAAAAATCCAAGTTATACTGAAAGCATGCCATAAGACTATTGAAGAAAGCTCTAAATGCTAAGAAATGCCCACCTTAAATTTTCCTGTCCATCCTTTATTCTTTGTGAATCCTCTTTGTGCATAAGCTTTTTGACAAAATCTAATTATGTGACCACTTTTCTCTTTCACAGGACCTCTGCTTTGCTCAGTGCACAGAACGTTCACATAATGAGTAACTACTCAGTATTTTGTTATCTCCTCATTTTTCAATGTGTGACCCAAGGCCTTATTTACTGCACACTAGTCAAACCCTTCTCTCGAGACAGAATTGTTAATTTTCTCATAAGTTTCTCTCGTGCTCGTCACCACAGTATGTAAACAATTAAAAATATTAATTAACCGCTGTTCACAACACTCCTACAAGATTATAGAGAACTGAAGAGCAAAGAAATTAAGGTCAAGAAGGTCTACTAATTTCTCATCTGTAGGTAATAGTCTCCTTTAGTGCATATTTCTTTCCTCTTGTACAATGACACAGACCCTTTATTAAAACCATGCATATAGTATACAATTAAAGCCCACAGCATAGTAAATTTGCAGAAGGCAGGAGTATGATTAGAAAAGTAAAGCAAATTTTGAAATTCTCTGACTATGAAATTATTTTCCTCCTTGATTTTAATTAGGGAGCTTTTTTGAAATTATGTAAAATTTCAGTTAAAAAAATCTACATCTATCACATGGTAGGAAACTGAGAGCGACAAGAATTTGTATCGAATCGAGAAAGCTTTGTGCTACTTGAGCTGAAAGAGTGGCTGACAGCACTAATAATTCATCAGTTGCTGTGTGGACCAGCAGCATAAAGGACCAGGACATTAGGTGAAATTGTAGGTTCTTGCTGGTATCAGGGGAATGGCCTGAAGTGGGAGTCTTAAGCTCCACTACAGACTGTGTAGGGCAATATGTTCATTGTGAAAGATGACTATTTCTTCTGTAACCTTCTTCTCCCAAAAGAGTGATCCAAACCTCTCCCTATCCAATCTCTTCTGCATCTTTTCTTGTCCATTTTTCTTGTGCTGAATCCATTCTGTCTTGCTGGAGTGTCCTATTATAGACATGAAAGATAATGTCATAAAGCTCTCAAAATGTTTAGGGAAAGCCATTTAAATCAACCGTAACTAACAATACATTAAATTTTCCAACAGATCCAAAGATGGCAAAAAAGCCTTTCATTTTTTCTTTATCTCTTGGCTGAGAGCTTCGTTATATTTGTGCCTTTGTTAAGTTGGATTTTTTTTGTACTGATAAGACTTGTGAAACATTTTCCACCAAAGTCAGAAGGTCTCTGAAAAAGATACATCTGTGAGGATTCAAGTAATCACTCTGCATTAATATCTGACCTTTCCTCTGCAATTTAACCTGTTGGTCTCTGAATTAAAGCTTATTTTTCTAAGGTAATTTAAGTTTTGCAACTCATCCTGTCTCACAAGGGCATAATCACCTATTTGTCTGAAAACTAACTTATTTCCTTTTATCATGCCTGGATTATAAAGGCAAGTTGGAGCAAAAGTGAAATAAAACAATATATCCTTTCCTTGTTCTATTTATCACTCATCAGCGAGGCACAGGCTCCTGCATCATGAGGGATGGTCTCAGCTGAGCAGTTTCAGTGTTGACACCTTCCCCATTTATACACAGGAGCAGATGGCTTCTCACCTACTGCTGTCTCTTGAGGGTTTTAACTGTAGTAATGTAAATGAAGTGTTCAGTTAAAAAAAAAAAAAAAAAAAAAAAAAAAGTTAGAGCACTGTTTAGAGACCCTTTGAAACTGTTGTGTTTAGTGACCTCTAGTGCTAAGGGTCTGAGTTTATTTTCACACTGTATTTTCTGCTAGGCTAAAACCCATATACAAAAACATGTTGTAATCAGCTACAGTCTTGTACGAAGATACATATGAACATTATTTTCCTCTCTCATCCTGATCTTTCAATACCCATTCTTTGTGAAATGAAAGTTATTGTCATGTGCTTGTCCAAAGCTGCCATGGTGTTAAGCCCATTAGTGATGAGTATAAAGATTCCTATCTGCTATATTCAGAATACAGGGAATACAAGATGAATTAGAGAAGGGTTTGTGTTGTAGAAATTATTCTGCTCATTAGAGAAAGAAATTAACTCTTTATTTCAGCCTTTAATAAACCTGACACTTCATGACTGTGATCTTTGAAAGAACCACAGGAAAAGCAATATATGCCAAGTCAAATACCAGCACACTCTGAGTAACAGAAACTTGAAGCAGAAAGCTGGACACCTTACATTTGAGACAAAGAAGAATGTTCCAAACCAAGGGAATATTAGGAAATAATTTAAAAAGTACAAATAGAAATAGAAAAAATGCAAGGACCACTGGTAGAGAAGAATAGAGGGGAAACAAGATGATTGTGGAATGCAAAGATGAGTGAGCAGGAACCAAATTTCTTAAATTCTTAACAACCAAAACAAAAGACACAAAAATTAAAATACATTAGAATAGCAAAAATAGGAATTAAATATGACAACAGTGGGCTAAGTTTCAACAGCAGTGATCTGAATAAAGCACTAGGTAGGGGCTTGAGAAAGGATGAGATGGTATAGACTGTGATTTTCCAGAGAGTTCACAGCCAGCAAGAAAATGGAAGTTTGGAAAAATTTTAGGTCTGTCAGCAAATAAAAAAATTATTGAATCTTCAGCACTGCTTTGGATAGAAAGAATTCGTAGATAAACCAGACATGAAGAATGAATAGCAAAGACAAATTAGCTGGATATGCCTAAAGTTGTAAGGTGAAGGATACTGAGAAACCTGAAAAAATTAAGAACGCTCAAAGAGGATGAAGCCCTGGTGGTGGAAAAGCCTTCCAAGAAACTCAAGTAGGAGGATGTGCCATGTCAAAAGCAGAAGAGAGAAATTCATCTGTTCACTGACACCAAAGAGGTTTCCATAAACTCGATTGACAACTTTGTAATTCTGTTTCATGCAAAGACTAAAAAGGCAAACAATGAAAAAATATTTCTCAAGTGTGGGATCTTAATGACAAAGGAATGAATTGGGAAAAGCAAAGGAATAAGGTAGTTAGTAGCTCATTCATCAACCAGATGGTGCAGAAAAACAAAAGGAAAAAGGAATTGGAAGCTACATTTCTGTAACTCCACACTCTGGACATAACTAAGTAGGCCTAAAACTATATTTCTCACTTAATTGCAAAGAAATTTACTCCAATATATTGCCTTGAAAATATCATGCATTTTAACTAATGTCATTATAAATACCGTGTTTCTCTTGATTTGAGTTCATTTTCATATTATTTGCATTCTTCATAATTCTGCTTCTCACATAATTGATGTGTCTTTATTTTTATCTACAGTACTTATATAGGGAAAAGAATCCCTCACACCAGGGAAACTCAAAGAGGTCTTCTAAGTAAGGAAATAGACAAGAGCCAATCCAGCTAATCAATAGCCTAAATAATTTTTAAATGAAAACAATGGGCAAGAGCCTCAGACCACCTTAAATGTGTTTTAATTCCCATAGCACAGTGAGATTTTAACAATGTTTTAAACAAGCAGCTAAGAGTTTCTCAGAGCAGGGAGTCCTTGAACAGCATAAAGGTAGGGGAACCAGTTTATATTTCCTACTTTAAACCCTTGCATGTGGAAAATGAAGGGGGAAGAAAGAACCACTCTGGGAATGTGGGGGAGGAGGTTGACTGTAGTGCTATTCTTGCTGCAGTAGCTTACCTGGCAAAGCCCCAGCCAGCTGAACTGAGATCACTGTAAATCACAGCCCTGACACCTCACAGCTGAGTAAGGAGGTAGTGAATAGAAAACAATGCTTTCCTTTCTACCATCCACATCTTTTCCCATCAGTCCGACATGATTCAGATGTATACCTTTCAGAAACATTCTAAAGACAATCTAAACATAGAAATGAAAATTTTCTCTATCACCCAGATGGGAAAAAAGCATACTTTAAGATTTAACATTAAACCACATGACTTTATACAAGAATAATTGTTAAATTGTCTTTTTTTAAAACATACTAGGCTCAAATTTATGCGCTATTATTTGTATCTATAAGAAATGTCACAACAGTTGTTTCTCTTAGTTTCAGACAGAGTAATTAAGGTCAATTGGATCAATGAGATTTAGTCACCTTTTTCCAAGAAATTTCTAATTCTCAGTGTTAGAAAATAAAAAAACTAAAACAGTAAACCTGAGCAAAATATGCCCAATAAGAACATAAAGAATCTCTCTCCATAAAGATTTTGTACCAAAGACATGAATAATTGATTAACATATAACATATATCATATTTATACCCGTATATAAAACATATATAACCCCTATATAATAAAAAATTGTAGAACTCTTCTCGTTATGATTGAAATTTGCATGTAAAGTATGAAGGGGAATTTATTTACAGCACTTTTTCCTCTGCTTATTGCTATGAACCCTTAACTTAAGAACAAAATGAATATTCAAATAAATCTAAATAATTTAGAGTAATTTTTTTAATGATGTCTTTAATCTAGTCATTCACAGAATAATTGCAAGAAATAATTCTGGATTTCTGATAAACCAAAGATTATTCATTTTTACATATGCATTAAAATGAGAGGTTCAAACTCTGAGAATAAGAAAAGTGCTAAATGACAAGTGCTGTTGAATTTGATCATTTCTATCTATCTCAGCTGAGTGGTAATTAATACTTTATCAAAGACTAAAGAGCCATTGTAGTAATTTTTTGATGATGAATGTTCTACCGTTTGATGTTTTACATAATGTCCTGGTTCTGTATTAAGGAAGAACAGAAAGAATGGAATGCTTTCCTTACATCTGCAAACAGTCAAAGAGAGTACCTCCGGTGACAAAAAGGTTATTTGTCTTCTGATCTGCCTTGAGGACTGGTACCAGGATTTTTAGAAGGAAGCTGTCATAGTACTTAATGCTGCCCTGGTGTTGATGTGTTCACCTCTTCGAAATAATTTCCAAGAGTCAGTAAGCTGGCTCAGATCTGGAACATGATCAGAATCTCCACCTACAGGGACACACAGCAAGTCTGCACAGACGCAGGAAACTCACAGAGCATCACAGCAGTCAATACTCACTTGACCTTAAGCAGAGCAGATGCTCCCAGCCACATCTTCAGCAGTAGACAAGATGCTTTTCAGTCATACCTGAGTGCTGCCCAAAGTGTCAGCTGGTGTGCATATGTTGCCTGGCACAAAACAGGAGCTGCTTCCATCTCCAGTGTTGGTATCCCAAAAAATTGAGCTCACTCTGTATTAAAATCACTGACTAGCTGCAGATGAACAGTTGTCACTCGCTCTGTGCATGTTTGCAGTATTGTTGGCACCATGTGGACAATTCACAACCTTGAAAAACACCACCTTACATGAATTCAAGCATGGGGACTAGTTTATAGTGAAGAATCGAAATATCGATCTGCTGTTGACAGGGGTTTCAGAATGCTGATCTATAACAGGGAAAGAGCAGCAGCAGTGAGATCCTTTAACTAGCACAGAGTCAAATCAATATATTTCAAAGAGCAGTGCTGTGCCATGCTGATAATGCCAGTTCAGGCCATCAGCCCACACATCCTGAGTAGAACCACATTTTCAAAAGAACATCCCTCTTATTCTTGAAAATTCTCCATTGTTCTGGAGTACCCTAGATGCTGTATTCATATTCTCTTCTGTATAGCCTAATCACACTTTTGCAAATGCATTTACAATTCTCAGTACCTCTGTTTCTCCACCTGTCAAACATGGATAAAAATATTCTTAAATTACAGAGTTGCTGTGAGGCTTAATTTATTAATGCATGTACTCTTAGATTCAGAATTGAAAAGAAACATACACGCAAATTGTTATTATTATTGTTATTACTGTTCCATTTCAAAAATATTTTGAAACAATAAAAGAACCAGCAAAAGATGGTATTTTGAAAGCACTGGTTGTTAAATCCTTTTGAATGTTACTGTGTTGAAGCTATCAAATGAATCCATTTTATCATACAGTATGCATACATTTTATCAACATTTACACAACATGTAAATCATTAAAACCAATGCTTGGTTCAAAAGAACCGGAATTTTCTGAAGTAACGAGTAAGTCTTTTTCTTAACTATACGAAAAATTTTAGACAGTGAAAGCAAGCAACATAACCATGATTCCTCTTGAGAATTCTTGATAATAATATCACTATCTCTTATACAGTGCACGTGTATGACAGTTTGGGGTCTATTAAAATTTCTGAAACAACTCTTTTTGCATGAACTCTTATAAGTTGGCTGAACACTCCACCAGAAATTATAAACTACGGTTCTGCAAGCAGCTAAGTCAAAATAGTAAAATTTAAGAGCCTGAAGCAAATCACAAAAGCTATATTTAGGACTGTAATTCGGGGGCCTTATTTCACAGATACTTAGCATTGCTAGTTGCCCTACATGCCATAAGCAATCTCATCATGGCAGAAGTGCCACCAATAAATGCCTTATATATTTGCATGCTGCCATTCTCATCCTCTGGAGCCCTGAATCCTGTGCAGCCACAGGTGTGTAGAACAGCACTGCAATCAGTTTCCCTAGCTGACTAGGACTTGCTATTTATATCTTAGTAGCAGGATATCAGCTTCGTAACATCCTACATACAATTACTGTAAGAGACAGACTGTTACATGCATTATATTACAATTATATTTTGTATATTACCTTTTTTTTTCCAGAGGAAGTATATCCATAAATTAACCACAAAACTAGCCTATAGAGGTTTAAAACTCAATACGTGTAGTAAATCCATTAATTTTGGATGGTGAAAGTTTTATAAGCACACACAGTAATCCTCAGGAAAACTTTCAGAGCACCTTCACTTCTGCCAGACTTGCACTGCACCCAGTCTATACTGTAAATCTTAACTTCACTATTAATAGACTTGATTGATCAGGAAAATTGAGTGGCATAGTTTAAGCGGATTCAGGAAGCATGCTATAGATCTGTATAAATTTTCATAATATTTTGTTTTCTCTTTTCCCAGATGGTAATAGAAGTTCTCTCAAGCAGAGTAGCCACAGCTGTTGTCCTTAAATACTTGGCATTTTTGCTTACAGTAAGATTAAGTTACCTCAAAATTTGCAGTATTGGCTTTTACTTCGAACATTTGAAATAAAAAAATGTTTTAAATACTGCTAACAAATACGGTTAGTTTACTGAAAATCCTTAGGGCATAGGCATATGTTGTGATTGTAGCTGGAGCAGTTTGAGAAATTACCACCCCCAGCTGTTTACTGCCACCCTGCAGCTGGAAATTACGCCCCACACACAGCTGGCCCACCATAATTGTCCATATGGGCAGTTGTAGTTAGTTTCCATGAAAATCAGACAGCTATGCCTCAGTCACCTTCAGAGGAACAGAAGAAATCTTGGCAGTACGATAGATTAATGTGGAGATGGTAAAATAATGGAACAGAAAAAGGAAAAGCTATCAATTTTTTGTTGGAAACAAAGGGGAGTTCGGCTTTCCCTCCTTTGTTCGGGAGCTGTACTTTTGCCAAAACCTTTGTCCTTGCCTGAGCTCTGCTGTTGGTATGGAATCATAGAATCATTTAGGCTGGAAAAAACCTCTAAGACCGTAAGTCCACACACTAATCTAGTACTGCCAAATCCACCAGTAAACCATGTCCCTCAGTGCTACAAGTCTCTTAACCCCCTTCAGGGATGGTGATTCATGACTATGTTTATATCCAGAAACTGTGATAACCACCCCAAAGGCCTAAAAATCCTAGTCAAGGATAAATCTGGCCTGCAGAACTGTTGTGAGGGAACATAGAGAGGCACTATACCTACAGCGTGGGCCCCCTCCCCTCATAGAAACTTGTGAATTTTTTTTCAAATGCTTACTGTCTGAAAGCATAAGGGAAAGTTCACAGCCTTCAGCCAGGTACAGAAAAATATAAAGAAAAGAGAGAATTAGCCCTATGGAAAGGGGCTTACCAGAATTTTACACGGGAAAGAGAGCTGCTCCTACCAGCTCACAGGAAATGTGTAACAGCCAGGGAAGGAGGATAAGTTCTAAAAAAAGTCCAGTGGAATAAAAACTTTTCTCCCCTTTACTTTCCACTGCCAGGAATTATTCTTGGATCAAATGTCTTAAGAAAGAGTTCTCACAAAAATGTAGATATAAGTTCAATGCGGGCACTACCATCCGATGACTGAAGGTTACAGCATTCATACAGGCTATAAAAAATGTATATTGAAATAGAATCATAGAATGATTTGAGTTGAAAGTGATTTTAAAAGTTCATCTAGCCCAACCCTTCTTCAGTGAACGGGGAGATCACTGACATGGGTGAGAATGAGGATACACATTTTCCTTTTTCTGAGACAAGATGTCCTGTAAAGAAATCCCTCAACTTCCCTTTCTGAAGCCATTTCACTACATTTAAAATACAGAAAAGAATATATGAGCCTGCAGAGTGAGAAGGATTTGAGACTCTTGTGGGTACTACCTTCTCCTGGGAAACCTGCATTTCAGTCAGTGCTCCCATGAATATTTACACGAAGAGAAAAAGCTCCTAGAGGCGAGATTAAAAGAGACTCCACTGAGAATGCCCTGTTTGGGAGTAAGCAGCAGAAAGGCACTTAGGCACTGCTCATTGCTGTCAAGAGTCTGCAGTACACCAGCTTCAGAGAGGAACCCAACCAAAAAAGCTCCCATGCTCTCCTCTTCCCTCCCTCCTTCTCTCCCTCATTCAGGTATGGGGCAATGTTACTTTGAGACCACACAGCTATAAAACAGTCAATTAAATTATTACAGCACAAGAAGAACAACAACCACACTTCACTTGTAGCTGCATAATTGTTAGATACTTATTGTGGCCGTAAGTCAGAGTATGCCAACACAGTTTATGGAGAGATGAGCATTTCAATTCTTCTGCCTTAGATATCTGTTCAGGATAGAGTGAATCCCGCTCTGGAAGAGCATGGCTGTCTACACTGGCTATGAAAGGAGACAAAACAAAACTATTTAAACTATATATTCAATATTTGTATTACTGAAGTTAGATGACTTCACGTCCTAGGAATTCACCAATGGCCACAATGGATGGCAGCTGAGAAAATGTTTCACATACATCAAGTAGTCCCTCTTTCTTCAGGTGCCTTTATCCTTTGTGTATATAGCCTCAATCTTGCTTGTAATTAACTTCTAATGAAAGTGTTGGTAAAAATCAGTGTTTTGAAATATTGGTACACCACTGGAGTACCAACTCTACCTCCTTTCTGAGTGGTAACAGCTGTTGTAAAACACAACATTACTGTGCACATATAGTTACACTTGGTTTTCCCCATGTAAATCACATTGAATATAATTACCTATATAGGACTTCAACTATTCTTGTACTGTTCAGTCACTTAATACAGGGGGATCCCTCTGCCGCTCACTGTCACTGCCTTTCTCTTACACTGCCTTACATATCGTAGTCTTGACAGTAAATTTTATCAACTCCCTTCTCCTTCCTTCATTGTTTAAAGACATGTTAAATAGCAAAGGTGTTAGTAAAGGCTTCTGTAGGTCTCAAGTGATAACCTTCTACCACTGTAGAACAGCTTATTTAGTCCCACCCTCCTGTTTCTCTGTCTTCCAGGTGGCAATTCACAAAGGGACTCTTCCTTCTTGCCATAGGGACAGCTTTGATTCCGTCTAAGGATTCTGCACAAGGTCTTTGGTAAACACATTTTGAAAATCCAAGCATAGTGTGTATACTTGGATATGGCAAACTGAATCACCCTTAGCTACAGCACATCTGTGAAATTGCTTCTATGTTTTATAAACTGCAGATTTTCAGGGTGCCTGAGTGTGTTGCAGAGGGTGTATTTATGGTTAATTCATCTATAATGCAGATTTATTCATTCTCTAATACAACGTGACACTATTTTATTTTTTAATAAAAGTGCCCCATAATATTTATCATCTTTTAATAAAATAGAGATCATGCAGGTAATCTTGTCTCTCCCAAAATCAAAATGGGCTTCATAAAAATTGGCATTTAGGTGTAGATTATACACTATGCTGGAGGTAACAGATGAGGTTATCAGTTGTTTTACAATTACAAAAGATATGTATCAATAAAGACTAAACAACACAAATTAAAATTATTTTTGCCAATAACACCCAGTCATGGTGAGTCCCTATCTGCCCACCTGTTTATATTAATCTTTTAGGCAGCATGAAATTAACAGCCTGTGTTCCACTAGTAAAATAATTTTATTGATAGGCTGTGCTTTAAAAGGTTTAAATTTCTCTTTTGCTTCTATTTTTTAAAGAGCTTTTCCAAAGGAGTCATATTTTAGCAAAAAATGCTCTCATTTTACAGTATGACCTTAAGCAAACCCGAGAGCAGCATGTGCCTATTGTGCCATCTTCAGGTTATTTTTGGAATAAAGTTATCCTGGATTTTGCTGTCTTTCTAAAATAAAGGAGACAGGTTTTTTTTATTTTTCCTTTATGACTGAAGTCGGTACTAATGACTTCAATTAGAGAAGGCTAGAAAAAGGGAAAAAATGGTTTTACCTCAACATAAACCAGCTTCTTTTTCTTCATCATGAGAAAAATGGTCTCAGATCGCTCTTCTGTTAGTTGAAATTTCATTCTCTTTCCTAACACGATGAGGAGATTCTACTGCTGTGTTTCCCTGTTTCAGTAGAATTTATTTGTGGAAATTCACAGTACTGCTGCTCATATCTGAAGCAGATTAATTGCTTCACAGGACTTACGCTGCAAAGTTTGCTTTTTGTTTTTTAATCTTTTTTTTACAGCACTGAGCACCATTGAAAATGACATCGCATCACACTCTTTTGGTGAATGACTTCAATTTTATCATGACCTTCTGATTCTTCAGTGGAATATTGTATGGAACAGAGCTGAAGCTTGCTTTGTGCTGGTTTTGACTTGTGTTCACTCTTTAATGCC
Organism: Falcunculus frontatus; assembly: GCA_013398115.1. NCBI lineage: Eukaryota > Metazoa > Chordata > Aves > Passeriformes > Falcunculus > Falcunculus frontatus. Next base: position 1,681,031 of record VZRV01002226.1, read on the forward strand.
AGCATCAACAAGTCTTGACAGAAGCAAATGTCATTTTTGCAAAATGTATTTTTAAAGGCACCTTGATTAGAGCAGGGACTTTTTCCTTCTCATACAGGCGTAAGGACTATGAATAACCTCTACTTTAAAATTCAGCACAGCTTTGGCGATTCTGAAGACATAGGACTGCCTGTTGTTCTTGTGCAAATAGGTGTGAATTAAGTTAACAGGCTCCGAATGAATGGGAGCTATGAATAGAACAGGATTTAGTGTGACTGTAGATTAGGGTGCCTTATCTGAATAGAGAGGAAACACACAGAATCTAAATTAATTTTACTCTAACAAATTGATATTGTTAAAGAACTACCACAAACTATCTGCATTTAACTGCACTGACACTGCATTTGCCTGGCTCTCCCACGTGCCAACGTGAAACACATGTCCCTTCTTGCAAGAGAAGTTCTGTTCCTCCTGAAGAGGCCATTGACTTTGTAAGCCTCATCCCTGCTTACTGAGAAAAAAAAAGTTAATTTTGTAATAAGACTGACAAAGCAAGAAACTTAGAAGTAACCACTAAATTGATAGTGAAGTTATCACAAGACAACAAAATTATGGCATAACATGAATTTCACCTTCTACAGCACAATGAGATAAAGAGAAAAAAACTCAAACAAATCAAAACCAGAATTACAGAATCCATTGTAGATTTCCTTGATAAGTGGTTTGTCTGCAAAGACCTGAGTGACAGTCTGAACTTACATCTGTCTCTTTAGTCTGCTGATTACCTCGCTTAGGTTGGAGTGGGAAGAGTCATCCGAGTCACATTTTATCATCCATTTACTACCAAATGTCTGATAGTGCTTTAAAGTTTATAAGATGAAAAACTTATCACAACCCAAAAATTCAGGTCTTCTGAATTGAATTCTACAAATATAATTGGTATTACATTTCAAGCAGGATGCAATTGCCCTGTCATGTCCAGCCTCTCTTCCACAGCACCCCCAAGTCCTTCTTGGCAGGGCTGTCCTCAATATCTTCATCCCCCAGACTGTGATGATACCAGAGCTTGTCCTAACCCAGGTAGGCTCTTGGTCTTGTTAAACACCATGAGATTCCCATGGAGCCACTTCTGGAGTTTATCCAGGTCCCTCTGGATGGCACTCTGTCCTTCAGGTGAGTCAACATCACCACTCAGCTTGGTGTCATCTGCAGATTTGCAGAGCGTGTACTTGATCCCTTCATTTATGTCATTAATGAAGATATTAAATAATACTGGTCCCCATATGGACTCCTGAGGGACAACCCTTGTCACTGCTGTCCATTGACATTTGAGCCACTGACTACCACCCTCTGGATGTAACCATCCAACCAATTCCATATCTGCCTAACAGTCCATCCATGGGATCCATCCCTGTCCAATTTAGAGGGAATGTCAAAGACTTCAAAGAAATCCAGTTCAATGACATCTGTAGCCTTTCTCTTGTCCACTGATAGAGTCACTCCATCACAGAGGACCAGTTGGATCGTCAGGCAGGACTTGCCCTTCGTGAAGCCATGATGGCTGTTTCAAATCACCTTCCTGTCTCCATGTGCCTTGGCATAGCTTCTAGGAGGATCTGTTCAATGATTTTTCCAGGCACAGAGGTGAGGCTGACAGGTCATTGGTTCCCAGGGTCCTCCTTTCTGCCCTTTTCAAAGAGAGGTAGAATTTTTTTCTTTTTCCAGTCACCTGGGACTTCACCTGACTGCCACGACTTTTCACATGTCATGAAGATTGCCTCAGCAACTAGATCAGCCAATTCCCTTGGGACACCAGGATGAATCTCATCAGGTCCCATAGACTTGTATGTTCAGATTCCTCAGGTGGTCGTGAACCTGATCTCTACTTACATTGGGAAACACTTCGTTTCCCCAGTCCTCATTGTGCTGTTGAAGAGAGGTTACCATTGAAGACTGAGGCAAAAATGTTGTTGAGTACCTCAGCCTTCTCCTCATTCATTGTTCCCAGCTTACCAGGATTATTCATCAGGAGGGGTACACCTTCTTTGATGTTCCTATTCAGTGTACTTACCTGTAGAAGCCCCTATTATTCTTTGCATCTGTGACACAAAATTCAGAGGAAAACTGTCTCGAGACCACTACTCAGGAACTGTCTGGCCATCAGTTGTCAGGTGGTTAGCAACTACACTCTCTCATTTGTTTTGTATAGTCTAATTATTATTAGTACTATTATTATTATTATTATTTTTATTATTATCATCCCTTTCTTTTCTGTCCTGTAAAGTGTCTTTATCTCAACCCATGAATTTTACAAACAGTATCTCTAAAGTTTCCCACCTTTTGTTGAAAGCAATTGACGCTTCATTGGTCCTTACAGTCAGCTTCCTTGTAGAAAATACAGTATCTTCTTTAACTGTTTAACTTAAACCAAGTTTAATGAATCTCACTATTCAATAAAAGTATTAAATTTTCTGATCATACATTGGCCATCATACTTATCATAAATCCCAGCTGTTAAAAAAAAAGTTTTGTAAAAAACGTTGTCTATCTTCTACACATTCGAGCAGTTTAGACATCTAAGGTCTGATTATCTGCATTTATAATGGACGTCTTCATCTGCATGATGGATGCAATCAGTAACAGCTAAAACACCTCATCAAGTGTTACCTTAAAACAAGGAGTCCCCACTTTATTACCTGTATTCATAACATTCATGAACTCCATAGATGAGAGCATAAAAATAGATGACTGTATAACATATGCACAATGGTTCAGGCTGAGAGCAAAGATGGAAAAACATTTCTCATGCCTGAAAAGTGCATAAGTGTACGTAAGAGCATGTGTACATAGGCTGAGATTCTATTAATCAAAATATCCACACATTAGTCACTGTCACCGTTCAACAGCCACTGTTTTTTGATTTATTATACTGATTTGTTTTTCTTAACTCTGAGAGGACTGACAGCTTACACACACTGATGGCAACAGAGCTCCCACAGAACTTTCTTTCATATGCATTAAATCCAGGTCTCCCTGCCTCTCTGACAATAAAAAACATAGGAAATTTCATACGCTATTGAAATAACTACTAATTCTAAAACTAGTAAAATTTGCAACCCCCACTTCCTGCTGTATTGTTGTCATACTTTCTCCTTGCATTGAAACACACATAATCTTCATAAATACATTATTTTCTGAACAATAAGATAAAGGAAAATCTTGGAGGAATTTATACCCTAGAATGGAAGAAAATAAAGTAGGAAAATGTATAGTAGATCACTGCTATAATGCTTCCCCATGTCATCTCTTGAAAATTTAAAGGTTTGCCTATCAGAAGATATGCTAGAAAAACCTTTTTAAATGGATGACCCTGAAGCTAGATACATGAATACTAAATGGTGATTGTGAAAAAATGGCACTTTGAGGTAAAAGACCAAATTCTTCTTTCCTTTTTTTGTGAATCAAAACTATCTTATTGAAATATATCCTTTAGTTGCAGTCTCACATTTGGAAATGTTAGTGAATCTTAATAAGCATTATTTTTTTTTCTTACATTATGCTTTTATGGTCATCAAATGAGTTGCATCAAATAAATACAGTTCTTTCACATAGAAATTTATTTTAATTTTTACCTAAATACAATGAAAGTCTTCTACAGAGCTATTATTTCCAACTGCTTTGATAATTCTTGTCAATACTAATGGTAGTCATGATAGTATCTATGGTAGAAGTCTATGTTACACATGAAATAATGATTAAATATTATGAAAGGCTTTGATAGAGTAAGTATAGGGCAGAACAGAAAAGTGAATATTAACACCAAACCTCAAATTATCTCTACAAAGCAGTGAGACCAAACAAACAATTTACTTATTGCTCAGAGATAAAGAAATGTTTTTCTTCTATTTGCAATGGATCTGAGGGGAAAAAAATTGCTCACAGTTCTCTTTTCCAAATATATGTTTGTCCAAGTTTGTTATGTGCTGATGCTGTCCACTTCAGACATATAAAGATAGCAGTAAAGTCATAGCCCCTCTTTTGAGAATGAGAAATCATGAATTGGAACCAATATTCTGTCAGATGTAAACAATCCTAGAAAAAAAAAGGAAAAAGAAGAAAAAAGTCCTTATCTGGGCTTTGCATTCGTGAAGCAAAAACAAAGAATAAAGACTCTGAGAGAAAGAGAAAAGCAGATTTTCTGATATCTCTAACCTAGTGAAGTAGCAAAATCCCCTGTAAAGAGACTGTGAATTGATACGGGCCTGACCTGTAGAATTTCATCCGCCTTTTTTGTTTGGCAGCTGCAAGGCAATAGAGCCTTCACACTCTGAGTTTTGTTCTCATCTCCAACAACAACTCTTTATCAGAGAAATTAGTTTGGAAATCAGTTTTCTCAGTTTAAAAGAATAAGTTTTGCAGTAGCTGTTAGAAGGCTATGATCAGGCATAATTTCTATTAAGAACAAACTGTCTGAAAAAGTCCACTACACATGATTACAATTAGGCAATTATTTTAGTGGTATGTAGCTATTTTTACTTATCTCATATATTGTGTTTCCAGAAGAGGTTAGCAATTTTCTTTAAGTTATCATTCTGAGTTCCTTGAATTCTTAAAGACAAGAGTCTAAGAGGTGATAACCTTGGAGACTAGCCCAAAAAACACACAGTACCTCAAATCACATTTACAACCTCAGTACATGACAGCTTCTTAAGAACACTTAAATCAGAATAAATGAAAGCTTATCTGAGCAATTGAATAACTTTAAATGTGCCATTTCTCCTCAGATACACAGCGCAGAGAACCCAAGTTAACCTGGTTAGATTTAAGTCATTACATTCTCAATTCTAAGGCCCATAGCATAGGAATTAATTTCTGACAAGTGATGATTTGAAAGAATACAGTTCTCACACAGCATGTTACATATTCCATGTTCTGCCAATTATTCATTTGCTTCAGTGCGTCTTTTCAGGAATGTAAAAAAAAAATCTGAAGAGCTCTCTTAAAAAAATCTCGTCACATTCAGCAAATGATTTCTTTGAAAGGATTTCTATGAACATCCTGCAAAAATAATTGCAGCTCATTTCAGTCCAGCATTACAAAAAGAGAATTTCACAAGGACATGTTTCCCTATTGATTATAACATTTATTTTAAAGGTCTACTCTGACTGAGCTGATTGCTGAGTCTCATGCATTGTCCTGTGCACTGCACCTCTCACAGGTAAGGTCAAGGTTATGGTCATATCCTGATCAGCTTTCCTGTATATGAGGATGAATGAGTCCTTACCATAACAATCTTGAACAAAGAAAGTCCCTCCAGCTATACTAGTGGCTCAATTCTTGTTCCTTTCTTGTGCTCCCATAAAGGATACATATCTGAAAGAGTCAAAGACAGATAGATGCTAGTGTGGTCAGGATTTTTTGTCATTCTCCCCCATGAGACAAGGAGTTCTCAAATTATGGAACAAGGCAGTGCAAAGAGGGAAGGACAGACACCTAATTCACAGAGATGTGGTTATTCTATAACCATACATGCACATTACATTTTTGTCACTACTAGATTTGCAGCATTGCATGGTCTGAAGCATCCATCACACACAGCTAAAAAGTTCATTGCTATAGGATGCTGCATCCACATTGCAAGTGGAGTGTGCCAGGTGGCACCTCAGTGTGCCGCTTCAACCTTAGTTCCTGCACTCAGGAAACTCCTACCAGTGTACCAGGGTAGCCCTTTTGGGGATTCATTTCAGCAAATTATACTGAGATGTTTACCTTTCCGTAGGTTTTTCATCTATCACAGTTTCCAGTTTTAAACATGGAATTCATAACTCCCAGGTAAAAGCAATCTATTAGTTGCCATAGTTGCATAGTTGGCAGTGTAATTAGACAATTTGAGTATAAAAGACCACGTCTAGTGTTTTCTATCCTCCTGGCTCCCATGAAAGGGCAGCCTGATAAATGACAACAGAAGCAGCTGAAGTATTTATTTTCAGAGGACTAAAAATATATGAACTTTTCATAAAAGCCAGAAATCACTCTTGAATACCGTGCATCTTTAAAGTCACACTCAAGCTCCAGCCTTATGACTGACCTGGACATAAGTGTGCCCTCATTTTGGAAGGCTTATTTTCAAAGACATACAGATGGAAAGACATTGTCTACACCAGCATGCTTGAACAGCCAGCAGTGCAAAACAATTTGGTTTTCTACATGTCCTCCTTCATATTAAGGGTCTTGTTGATCTTGCATTTATCCAGAGACAAGACAATGTACTAAAAGAATTGCACTGTCCATGCTTGTACTCGAATAAAGACATTTTGTTAAACCCTTTGTGGTCAAATCTTAAACTCTTCTAGCTAGTGCAGATAAGGCTCTTTTCTTCAAGACTTCACAATATTTTGCAATAAGTTTGCTAAGGTGTAAAGTTTATATGTATGTTTCCCAGCTGAGATGAAATAAAATTTTATTAATTGTAGAGGCATTTCCATCATATTGATTTTTAATGTACATATAAACCTTTTTTTATTATGTTATATAATTTAATAAGTAATCATATGTTTGTACTACATTTAAGTATATATTAAATGTTTTATAAATGCAATCAAAAACACTTTTAAAATGCCAGGGCAGCCAAATTACTGCAATAACCTCATCTGCTGATTGATTTGGATCCCAAGCTGCTTTTATTGCAAGAGAATGAAGTACCATTAGATCTAGGAATATATTTTCTCTAGCAATGTTTTGTTATACCTAATGAAAGAATTGGGATATTTTTCTTAACTTCAAAAATGTCACTTTTCCTAACAAAAACACCATAAGAACTCCCAATTAATTTTTCCAAATATAGCCAGTGTATTACAAGGTAGTTCTATCCGTGTCTAAGCAATGATGATAGTAACCAGTGGGGAAGGTCATTAGGAAGCCTTCCTGAGAATACTTACCAGCTAGATATCCAACATTTTGGGGTTTGGAGCCAGGATAACAAGGCTGATAGGATAGTAGATCATGGACTACAGATTATTTACTCAGCATGGGATTGCTAGCCTCAGCAAACAGTAGGAAAAGGAAAAGAGTTTGAGTTCCAGTTAAAACATAGTTTGAAAAGTAGGCCAAAAGATGAATCTAACAAAAAAGCCGAACATGCTGCTGAGTGTATGGCAAAAGCTTTTAAGAGGGTATAGTTATGAGATCTAAGGTCTTTTGAAAAGCAAAAGGTACCAAACATTGTTCCACATATTTATTTCACCACTTGAGCAGCTCAGAGGTATCTAATGTACATTCTTCCACAAAGGCAACATTCTTCACAAACTTCACATTCAAGAGTCAAGACATTTTCTCACTATAGTTAGAAATACAAGGTTATGAACTCAATAACAGCCAACAATCAAGAACTCAGGATTCTAAATTAGGAAATATGGTGTAAAAGAAGAGAGAAAACATTGGTTTTCATGAAATAAGGAAAGAAAAGACTTTGCTTCTAGGCGTCATCTTTACAAGCATAAAGGCTGCCCGGACTATTAATTTCTAATAAGCATATGATAATTTTGGTAATACGTTGTGACATTCTCTTCTTGAATACCTAATACAAGGCTAAATTAGTTTAATGGAATTCAGAAAATAACTTTGGAACATCCAAAATCTGAGACAGATTTTAAATTATTAAGATACTAAATGATCAACTTCTTGTTCCAATTTTACGATCTCAAAGATATTTTCAACCTTTTCTTCATAATGTTGCTAATTAAACCCAGCTGATAGTGATCTTTTTTGAAATAGAAGATCTGTCATTTCACAAAATGCTTTGGATCTTTTATCGATTCTGAGCTGATGTTTATAAAAGACTTTCAGACAGGAAGAGATTGACTGAGTTTGGAGGAAATAGTGAAACTATCTATACACAGAGTGAAATGGACCACACTTTAGTAAAACTGCTGTAGCCTACTGATGAAAAGTACTGCATAAAAGGTAGGTATTAGAATTATTACAGAGAAATGTCAAGCACAAAAAGTAAACCAATCAAAAAAAGTAGAGTTTTATTTAATTAACTTTTTTCATTTATAGTAACCTTAGTTGTTACTTATAATTACATTCAGGAAGATTTTTTTGGATAGCACTGTTATTTTCAAGTTGATTGTGTCCCCTTAAATAAATCCCATCATGTGTCTAAATTGAACACATGGCAGAGATCTGAAGTAGGTATTTAAAAACCTATGAGCACTACATATTCTCTGTTTGTGAACGTTTCAGCCATGATCTCAGTTTGGAATTTTCTTGATAGAGATACAAAAGTCATGAAGATATTCACTAACTCATTGCAGCATTATTCATTATATTTACATGCTATATTTACCTAGATTCTTCTAATTTCACATTTCTAAAAGTCAAAAATGTTCCTCTGATACAAGAGAATGCTCGCTTTATTCACTAAATGGATCAAGGAAAAATCATATATATGTATATACACACACACAGACACAAATATTAAGAAGAAAGAATGAGGCAAAGATCAAAATCAAAGTGGGACTTGGATTCCTGAGGCTTTTTATAGAAATGATTATGCCTGCCCAAAATAAATAAATGGAGATTTTATGCCAGAATATCTTCCAGCAATAATTTAAATACAAGTGACTGAAACAAAAAGGGAAAGCAAACTAAAATGGTAATACGAAAGAAATCAAAGCTATCCCACTGCAGTCAGAAATAAGATGGGCAGACCCAGGCTGCATATTTTAAAGCACAGAACTGTCTATGAACTCCATTGGGGGTATAAAGTCATGCTATCTTTATGGTCTTATATCATATAACATTGCTTTCATCTGTCATCAGAAAGTAAATTAAAAATGTTTTCCTTTTTCACCACACTTTCCCATCTTTTTGTATAAAACTGTGATTTCCTTTTGAATTGGGGCACACCTTTTCCTAGTTTAAATATTTTCTCCTGCTTGGCAACTGCTGCCATAGTGAAATATTATTCCCTGTTATGTCTCTGATTTCCCAACCCAGCATTCAAGCTAGAAATTTTGTTAATGGTTGGGTAAATCCACCTCATAGGAGCCACATTATGATTGTATCTTCTCATTATATTTGATTACAGTTCTTGATAAACTAATCTAACAAAAAGGATGGTAGAAGATGCCAAGGAAATTTCCTTATGGACTACTCTAAACATCCTCAAAAGTGGAAGAAGTGACTGGAGAAAAGCTGAGGCAAGCAAGCATTCAACTTAACTGCAGTGCAGACAAACCTACACCTAACAATTCATAAATTATTAGGAAATTAATTACACAATTTACCTATTTCTCCAATCTTCACTTACTCCAGTAACAGTTAATCCAGCACTGAAGTGCTGACCCTTTCATTCATAGCAATAATTGTGCTTAATTTCCCTTTGTTGCCTGTTGATGCGAAGGTTTAGTTGCCACTCATTTAACTGTTTGTTCCCCAGTAAGCAATGTCAGGGGTCTCTTTCACAAAACACTGAGTAACAGGTCGGCTGAAGCATGAAATCACTGTGTACCAGGTGCTCTTAATTAGTGCTATGGCTGTGGATTCTCTTAATCCACTGAAAAAGTGCATTGCTGCAAGGTACAAGGAAACAGCTCCCCACTAATCTCCCTGCATAGATTAACTTTCTAATTCTGCCGTACTTCTTTGTTGCAGAGAGAAATGTGTTTGTCCTTGAGTGTATGCTGAAGTCCCACCTGGCAAATTAGAAAAACTGTATGTGAAACAGTGTGCAAAACATTGCGCAAAACATTGCTTTTACAACTGGATTCAATCACATGGATGCAGCAGAACGGGTGTTCAGAGTACAGCACGAATATTAGGACAACATTTTACTGGAATGAAAAAGCCATCATTGGGTATTTGAAAAAGGAATAAGGCAACAAGAGAAAAGCACAAGGAAGTATTAATATTTCAGATCAAAATCCTAGATAATATTGACAAAAATCTGCCATTTCTAAACAGAAATTCTGATGCTGAAAAGTAAAAGACAGATATATTTCAATGTAAGTAATAGAAGCCCTGATGGGAGCTTCTTTTTAATACTGAATGCCATTTGAATGCATCTATGAGCAGTTCATACTTACTAAAAGTGAGCACAGATCCATTCGCAATAACATTAAAGACAAAAAGTGAAAATTCCCTGAGGGTGAGCCGGTGCCTCAAAGCTGGATGTCCAGACAGCATGACTCATGACACGAAGTTTAGGTCTGACATATCCCAAGCCAGGAAATCATTCTAATTTGTGACATTGATTGCAATCAGTGAAGTGGCTACTGTACATCATAGCTGCTCTTCTGTGCAGCATATTTTGTGCTGTACTTGGCTGATGCAAGTGAATTTATAAACAGCTAGGTACTAATTCCCAAAAGGGAGGCAGTCTTACTGCCCTTTTCCTCTGAAGCAAGCTTTTATTTTTCTTCCTTTGTTTGGCCCCATTTGTAAGACCCATTTGAACACCTCTCTGTTCTTTTGGACCACAGTGTACCCCAACTTTACTTACCTCACAGTCATAAAATGTAGTATTGTGCTGATGCAAAGAGCAATGAATCAATGGAAGAAAGCCTACTGAACTGAGGTTCTGGGGAATCAAGCAAAAAAATTGGGCAGCACAATCTGTAAAGAATGTCTATTTTAGGTTTCTGAGTCTCCAAAATACCCATCAGTGTTACCAGGAATAACAAAAGAAAGGACAGGATTTTTTCTTTACTTTACTTTCTTTACTTTTATTCTTTTCTCTGAGTGTAGCTTTGTCTGTTATACTCAGGGTTTGACAGGCATACAGCTATATATAAAACATAATAGACAAATGTATCTAATATACCAAAACCAGACTCTTAACATTAATAGTAACAAAGTAGAAATTATAATGGAATTACAATCAGCCTGTCTAACAGGGAGAAAATTAAAAATTACAAGGTGCTTTCAGAACAGCATACATAGCCTTGCAGTTTCTTTTCAAAAATACAGACTTGTATCTCTCAGACTGGAAAAGAGGTTTCCTAAGTGCATAAATTCTAAGGTCAGAAAGGGCTATTATCATCATTTAGTCACCTTAGCCTCCTTTATTGTACAAGTCATAGAATTTGACCAACTTCTACATCATGACAGAACTCACTGAACTAAGAAATATGTTATATCTAACAACACCAACAAAAAACTTATTACTGGGGCATTGCTCTTGAAATGATTTCTTTCATTTCCACGATTAGCAATATCAACAGGTAGACTCTTTCCCAATATTGCCTCAGAGAATCAGCAGAGAATCCACCTACCACCAGCTGAATTGTTTATGGTGACTTATCTTTTAAGTTTGTTGGCCCATGACAGACTGGCACAGCAACCTCAATCTGTTCAGACACCAAGGCTCTGCAGAACTGTAGTGTCTACACCATATTTTTTTTATTTGAGAAAGAAAAAAGACCTCCTGAAATCACAAAATGGAGTACCAAACCTGAGCAGAATGGATGAATGACTGCTCTGGGAAGTCATTGATTTTCCAGCTTTCTCAGTATCATATCTGAAATTTCCAGTTTCTTCAGGCATCAGCTAGAACCAAAGCGTGGCTGCTTTTTTGTCACATGTCATCCTGGCTCTCACCACCTCAAACGCAACTGCTGTGTGCATAGTGGCTTACTCCATCACAGCTGCTATTGCCATGGCTTGGCTGGGTGAATACAGCTTCTCTGGGGCAAGTTATGCTCTGCGCTGTGGGGTTTTGACAGCAGAGTATCTTCAAAAGCTTATTCTGAGTTTAAAACCTAGATATCAGGATCTGAGAAGCTGAGTCCTGATATGTGAAGCTTTCAGATAGCTGCAGCTCTCTCCAGCTGCTGTCAGGGGATGAGATATCACAAGATATTAATCCCTCCCAAGTCCTGGGCCTTACTCTACATTCAGCAATTTCAGGAGAAAAAGGGGTGGAGAGACAGTAAGCACTCACTGTGGAGCACCTCATCATGCTCTTCTTGGAGCACACTTTTGCTTTTTCTCTTTGTCCCTTCTCTCCCCTCTTCTCAGTAGCAGTGACCAGCAGCTGAAATTATATTGCTTTAACACATATTAGAGAATCCATCAAATGTAGCTCCTTCAGTGGAGACTTTCCTTCCTGTGGCCGTCCCTTTCCTGAAGCATGTTTTGGTCTCTCAGATGGAAGTGAGCAGTCAGTCAAGCACAGGGAGAGCCAGAACACCAGTTTATGCTGCCTTCGGGCAGCAAGATGAAAGGTGATCTGAGAGAGCTTTGTCAGAGCTAACACCTTGTGACTTCACCAGGTAAGTACTTCTTGTGAGCTTCTTTTTCCCCAAGAAACCTGCAGGGTTTTGTGACAAGGTGTTAGAATTTAAATGAGTGGCAGAGTGCTTAAATTATCCCCAAGGACTTCAGCACTGTAAATTCTGAAGGTAAAAAAAAACCAAAAAACCCCAAAACAACAACAAAAAAAACCCAACAACAAACAAACAAACAAACAAGCAAACAAACAAAATCCCAAAACAAAACAAAGAAACCCAACCAAAAAAACCAATCTTCCAAACTTCAGTATAAAAGCAGAAGGAAAGAAGAGAAAGTCTATGAGATTAAATTATACAACCTACAAAGAAATGAGACTTTGTCTTCCATTTGCAACAAAAGTGAAAAAAGTTGCCATTCAAGAGAGGGAAAAAGAAGTGTTCTTACAAAGTCCTCAAGAATGGGACTACTACAGGTGTTCAGTTCAATGAGAGGTTTGTTGGAATTACTCTTTTAGCAGCACTAGGAAGGACAAGAGTTGCCTTCTGAATAAATGTATTATAATTACCAACAAGAAAGCGCATCTCTCTTAAGGAGAAGTGTAACAGCCACTTCTTAAGGTCCACTTCTTTTAGTGTGAATGCATTGATGCCCTGAATCTGCAAAGTGACTGATTCAGTAAGTGAAAATATAGTATAACTTTTTTAAAGTTCAGAAATATCTTTGTCCTTTTGTTAAAACTACTAATGTCCCCCTTTCATCATTTCCTGAGTTAAAAAAAAACCTCCTATGTTAAAAACCCCCACACTTATTTTAGGTGTTGTCCTCCCATAATTTTCCACTAAAGAAAATTTATGCAGTGTCAAATGACATATGTAAGAAAGTCTGCACTTGAAAATACAATTAGTTCTATACAGTACTCCATTAAAGCACACATACCTACAGAAGTTTATCACATAGTAATTATGCTCAACTGGTGTTAATTTCAGAATATCCCTGAGAAACGTTATCAACCAGGAATAATAATGATCTGAAACCAGGGGATTGATAATGGAACGTTACCAATGTACTTGGGGTTTTGTGGTGGTAACTTTGAAAAAGTCTGGCAATAGAAACATTTATAACCAGCATTTTGGTATATTCAGAATTATGACTAACACTTGACTTTTAACATACTGAGGCTCATTGGTTCAACAGGACAATTCAAGAAGCATGGCAGCCTATTCATATAAAGAAGAACTTCCAGGGCATCAGTTTTGATGATGTACCATAGCACATTATTCTCCCAACAGAAGTCATCCTGCACGTTTTTTTTAGAATACAATAATGACTTAAAATATATTCATAGATATATTTATACAAAAATTTAGATTTTACAAGTCATTTAGCCTTTATCATAAACGGAATTGTTTCCGAGAAACTGCTGCCATCAGTCACCTTCTCAGCTAACAGATGTTTACTCTATATTACAGTTACTCATTAAAAGCAGAGTGGGGATTTACAGTGCATTTTGTATACCTAACATGAAAATTGGGCAGGATTTTTCAGAAATACCTTCAGAAATTATTCTAGGTACTTCAATTTTCCAGATATTCAGGGGAGACATTTTTTTTTAATGTCTTGTTGGACAGGCATTTCAGACTCCAGTGTTATTAATCACTTGGGGAAAACCTCAGCTAATCGATCATATGCTATAAATGGAGTTGGTACCCTGCTGTTTGTGTTTCAGGCCTGTTGAGGGATCTGGCATAACTGTACGTTAGGGATTTTTAAAGTGTGTACATGAGTTACTGGCAAGCAAAGAAGGTACAATAGGGAAAAGTAATGTGGGGCAAGCATTAAAATCCAATTACATTAGATCAGTATATTTCACTGTTGATGAGCACTGGTTCTGTTTCCTATCCTGTAAACTGGGTATTGGGTTGTCAGACTCAAGCATAACTCATTGAATTTGAGCTGCTTTTCCGGAGAAATAATCAACCAGATGGTTTCATTGTGTCGGTACCTCTGCAGTTGTCAGGGAAACAGATATTTCCAAGAGGAAGAGAGTCAGTTTCTTCCACAGATGTTCTGCACTTACCAGACCTATGAACTAAACATCTCTCCCTATTGTTGGGGGGGTTTGTCTCATCTTTCACTGAGGTCCTGTCTATTCGCTCTTGAGAACAAAGCACCAGCAGCTCATCCATCCAAATAGGTTTATACAGGTCAAGGAGCTCTGCAGTTTGAGAAGATGGGCTGGTTCCCAATGGACAGCAGCATTCTCTGCCCTTTAGAGCACCACAGTGAGAAGAGAGGAACACCATCCCCTCAAGTCTCTTCTCCACAAGGAGCTGTTGTGTCTACCAGCAACATACCAGTTGGGAAAAGGTGCAGGTGGTGTTCAAAAAAAACACAGACTTTGAACCACAGAGAGATCAACTCTCAGCTCCCCTTGCACCAAATTATTTTCCTTCCCTGTGTCATATAGTGGAAAAGAAAAAAAAAAAAATTGTGCCAGAAGCCAACCCTGCAGAACACAGAAAAAAAAAATAGATTTGTTATCAACAGACCCCTGACAATACATGGTATAAAAACACTCAGCTGTGTTATCATCCATCTTAGCTTAACTGGGATAATCCCCCTCACTGCATTCCACATGCCTATCATGTGATATAAAGTAATACTAAAATGATTAAAAATAGTAAAGAAGACAATAGAGCCCTGTACACATGAATAGTGTACTAATAAAGAAAAAATAAATGACGTGAGGGAAAGAGAAAAGGAAAAATCTTTTCTAACTAGCCTGTTTCCTTTACACTTGAGAAATTATTTCCTTTACATATTGATAAATATTTCTACAAACTCTGTGAAAGCTGACAGCAGAAACTGTAAACACCTCCTACTTCTACCGAAGCAAACTGCTACACTGGAATAAATCCAGGGGATGAACACTTTAAGATATGTACAAAAGAACATCTCAAAAATTAGAATTATGGATGTACATACGAAAAGGGAATATTTAGGCAGTGGATTAATTCAAAATTTGACAAAAGACAGAAGTATTGTGTGGTTAATTAGCAGTTTACACAAAAGAAAATAAAGCAAGGAGCAACTGTACATAATGATAAAGAACCAAATCAGGGGTTTTTTACCCAAGTTCAACATCAAGATGAAGGAAACTCTATGAACAAAACTAGAATAATTTGATCTAAGATGGAAGTCCTACGTTTTTCCTACAGATGGGTGGAAATCGAGATCTGAAATGAGTAATTCAAGTGAACAATGCTGCAATAGAGAAAAAGATTATATCTGTATGCAAAATCATGGCCCAAAATTCAGTTTTGAAAAAGGAAGACAAATATTAACAGACAAGTAACAAGATAGAGCAATATAAATTACATGCCATTAAAACATGTACAACATTTTAAAAACATGGGTTGTTAAAAAGGAACATCCCTACAGCCATTAAGATTTCAAGTAGCTACCCAGCTCATGAAGCGGACAACATTAAGCAGAAGGTAAAATCAGAGAAAACTAACTGGGATAAAACATTAAAGTAGTAATACAACACACACAAACCAGGAAAGAGGAAATTGGGATGGGAGTAATGCATTCTTGTATTTTGAAAAGCAGAGACATGCTTAAGGATGTAGAGCAAATGTGGAGGAGGAGCTAAACCATAGTAATCACAAAAAATTCACATTTGAAAGTAGGATTGTGGACATATATAGGTGGACGTAGACTATAACTAATCAGAATAAATCTTGGAGGCACAAGGAAAACACTAGGAGAAGTGGATAGGATAGAGCATAGAGTCGGGAGCTACAGTGGGGAGAACTGAGAATGCAAAACAATCGTATGCCCAAATGCTGTGTGGCTCTTCCCACAATGAATGAACTTTTAGAGAAAACTAAACTGATGAGCAAGCAAGCACAAAAAGTATTAAGAATCAAAAAGAAATCCTAAGGGATTATAGAATTAAGTTTGCTAAAGAAGGATTATAGAATAAAGTCTGAAAACAAGACTCAAGGAAAAAATCAAAAGACAAGAATGAAAGTTAAATTGCACAAGAGGTTAAAACACACAATAAAATATTTTTTAGAAATTGAAGAAGGCGCTACCAAACGTAATTGTAACAAACTACAAGTGTTTATCCAGTCCAACTTCTCTTTGTCATTAACACATGTTGAAATCAATGAGATCAATGGGTTCATCTGAAGCTTTTGAGTCACTCCTATAATAGAGAAAAGATGTCTTAAGCTGTGGGCTAGATGACTGGTGTAAAGCCTGAAAGCAATAGCACGTGAAGAAAAAAAATGCTTTCCTTTACAATGTGCTTATTTTGTGTATTTGTCAGCACTTGAGAATTATCCACATCACTGGTTCGCTGAGAATTTTCCTCCTCCATCTCTGCAAAATGAAAGTGTATGCCAATAAAAGCAGTAGCAAAAGTGGACGTGAGAAGGGAGCCGCAAATGCATATAATACAGAAGAGTGTAAAAATTTATGTTAAGAAAAGTCTGGCATGCTGCATACACCGGTTACCCTCAAAGCTAACTTGGCAGAATTCAATGACACAGTGTGGTGTAAGAATGCAATATTCCAGTATGTGAATCCTGAAATACTACCTGTCCTGAATAGTCAAAAGCAAGATACTAAATACCACCAGAATGGTGCTAAAATCAGGAAACAGTTGAAATACCTCAGAAAGAAAGAACCACACTTGTACTCCGTTTCTAACAGACTTTTTGTGCCTTCCTATGTTAATTTTGATAAGACTTGGACATACCACCGAGTCTTTCAAGAAACAAAAAAGGCTCCTGCCCTACTTGAAGAATTTTGGGCCCTCCATCTCTCAGCCACCTAATAGTGACTCATTTTTTCTTCATTTTGGCAGAAAACGTTCCGCTCTTGAGTTTACAAGAACAAAAACCGTGTCAGCTTTTTTACCCTGTGGCTGTTTACACTGAAAGCTATCCATTTAATCAGTTGTGGGTTTTGTTCATATTTAAGGATAGGACATAGTAGGATACTTTAAAGAGTGATTTAGAAGTGAAACATTTACATAGAAAGGTTGAGAGGTTTAAAGCTCAAGAAAAGACAACACCCATAAAATTTTGACCAGAGATACATTGCAGAGGGGGAAAACTTATAAAGTCATAGCATACAGCTTAATAGAACTTAAATTATTCTATAACCCACAAAGCAGGGAATCAAATCTAAAATGGAGAAAATACATCCAGCACTAGGAAAGTAATAGAGAATAAGATCATATTTGGAATAATGGGCATCATTCTGGTCACCTTATTATGGAAGTGTTGAAACCTCATTGGCTGACATCTGATATGAGGCGGTTTTGGATGTCGCCCTGTTTCTTCCATTATTAATTTTGTGCTCGAGGGCAAATGCCAGCAGTGCTCATTTTAGTTTTTACCTCCTGCTGCAACTTCAACTGTCAGAGAGACAGCAGGAGCCAAAAATGAAAGGAGCCACCTTATAGAAATGCTGTGCCACTATGTCATTTTTAAACTGACAGCTTTTTACAGTCCAATTTCTCAGGGAAAGAAAAAAAGGACTTTCATTTTCACCTCCCACTGCTGCTTTGACAGAGAAAGACATTTACCCAGGTTTGAATGCTGGTGGGAGGCAAAAATGTAAAACTGCGTTAGAGTGTTTGTAAGTGGGCTTTGACTACCCTGTAGAAGGATAAGCTGATTTGGGACAAGTTGAACTCTAACCTTTGCTTACCAGGTGGCAAAAGAGAAAAACGTGTCCATCTGCCCTTAATGCAATAGAATATTCTGAAAGATGTAAGTGAATATAGAAGAGACAGATGCACCTAAGGATTTCAGTTCACCAGAAAACATAAAAATGGCTGGTTTATTAGCTTTTGGCCTTCAAGAAATTGACAGTTGAGAAGACTCTTCAATGAGAACAACTGTTAAGGAAGGTAAAGATACTTAAAAGAAGGAATTTAGGAAAAAAGTGTAGTCCTTACTTCAGTAGTACATAGTAGGGAAAATCACTTCCAATCAAAGGACTCAGGGAAAGAAGGTATTAAAAAATGAATATTGAAGAGCCACACAAACTAACTTTTCTACAATTATTAACATAATAGGTAAAAATACTAAGTTTTCATGATGGTGAAAGCAAAGTAATAATGAACAGTAATGTTAAAGTACATCTACTAGAGGGATCCCTCTAGCATTCTAATCTATCTAGCTTCTGTGACATATAGTATTTAGAAAATTCAGAATCCAATATAACATAATATAATTTAGTATAGAATATAAAAGCAGAAATAGCAGCTCCTACTTGCTGCTGGATTCAGCTTTTCATTTTCAGAGTATCTGGTACATACTCTTCTGAGCTCAGATTTAAAATAATTGTAAGTGACAATGGTATTCAGAGTAAAGAAATTACTCTCCTATCACTTAAAACTACTACTGTTAATCTTGCATTCTTTGTTTTGAGTCTCTGTACAATGTGCATGACCTTGTCAGGCTTAGAAGGATGCATTTCAGTAGAACATGCAAAATGTTTGGCTCTCAAGGACAAGAACACTGAGTATCTCCAAATGCATTGTTTATTGGCACTGTGTAGAACAGCAACGAGGTTGTGGTAGCTGGAAAACATAGATTTCCAAGATCCAATAGCATATACATAGATGGGGTATACACCTACATATACATATATGCATATATATGTATTCAAAAATATAAAAGAGTGTGTGTTAAACACACAAGTTTTATCTGGGGTTTTCTAATGCAAGTCTGGAAATCTAAGCCTTGTACACAGCATTTATTCTAATGATATCTCAATTTATAATTAATGCCTGACTCTACACATTGTTTCAAGACCATGGGATAGCAAAACAGCATTCTGAATGTTAGACATTTTATTTTCTGTTTTGAAGCAGCACAGAGAACTTATATGCCATCATATTTGAAATATCCGAGAGCATCTTTTTATGTAGGTGGAGCTTATTTTGTAGTTGTGGCTAAAAAGGATATAATTGCCTTCTTTTCTCCCTTTCTTGGCTAGCCAGGCCTCCAGAAAAATAGAGAGGCAGATAGCTGGACTGGAGGCAGAGCTAGCATGGGACAAGGCTTTGAGGAAATCAGGAGGCGAAAAGTACTCAAGACAAATGGAGCAATTGTCTCAGAGACATGAATCTCAGAAACGGAGTCAAAAAGACCAGGTATGTTCAAAAGTAATTGTGTGGAATGATAGAGATCAATTTGTCCTAAGTAATAACCTTAGGAAAGAGAATGTTTTTACCATTGATAGCAAAAGCAAGGAGGGCTGCAGTGAAATTGCATAAAGAAGGGGTTTGGCTTTGGGTTTTTCTTTTCCTCTCATGTGCTTAATCCAAACTTTTCTCTATCTGAATTCAGAGCATCTCATTATGCTTTGCTGCCTTCCCCACTTACAGTACAATTGGTTTGTTTTTCCAACACTTTCCAGTGGTATATGTATTCCTGAGTCAGTTTTGGATATCAGCTTCAGAAGGGGCTTATCTATGAAGTATCTGCATACGCAATGATTCAGTGGAGGGCCCAGTAGAACTTCTTCTGTTTTTCAAGAAAATCCCATCAAGCACTAAAATAATGAGGTAATTCGGAAAAATTTCTGGTATGTACCCTTTTTGTTTTAGAGTTTGAAAAAACTCTGGTTCTTTGCCAGACTGATAAAGTCACAGGTCAAGTTAAACTTAGTTTGGGGAGGTGATCCCACCCCTTACTCAGCCCTAGAGACGCCCACATCTGGAATGTTGTGTCCAGTTCTGGGCTCCTCAGTACAAGAGAGACACGTTATCTCCTAGAGCACATCCTCCTGAGGGCAACAAAGATGATTAGGGGTCTGGAGCATCTCTCTTACACGGAAAGGCTGTGCCTCTTCAGCCTTGAGAAGAAATGACTGAGAGGACACTTCATCAATGTTTGTAAGTATCTGAAGGGAGGGTGCCAAGAAGACGGAGCCAGGCTCTGCTCGGTGGTGCCAGCCACTAGAACAAGAGGCAATGGGCAGAAACTGATGCACAGGAAGTTCAACCTGAACAGGAGGAAGAACTTCTCTATTGTCTAAGTGACCAGAAGAGATCGTGACTGGAACAGATTGACCGGAGAGGTTGTGGAGTCTCCCTCACTGGATATATTCGAGAACCATCTGGACACAACCCCGTGCAATGTGCTCTAAGATGACCCTGCTTGAGCAGGGAGGTTGAACCCAATGACCCCCTGTGGTCCCTTCCGACCTGATCCACTCTATGACTCTGTGACTCTGTGATTCTGTAATATCTGGGGTGCATACTGAGAGGAAAGGGATGGGGTTGGGAGAGGGGAATAATCCACCCCCCATTAAAAAAAAAAAAGAGAAGAAAAATCCTAAAACAATATTGATTTTGACTTTGCATAGATACCTTCTGATAAGAATTTTAATACAACATGTATGAAGACCAAATTCCTCTTTTATTTGCAGTGATAGCTAAAGGAAATATTTTGACTGACAGAAAGTCAGTACATGTTCTGATACACAGCTTTTCATTACTATAGTGTTACATAAGTTCAGCAGGAATCCTTGAGAGCAAATCCCTTGTATATCCTAGCACATTGTTCTTTTCACTCCTGACAGCTGAAACCCTAATTGAAATCTCATGTTTATTTATTTATTTTCTAAATCTTTCTTTCTCTCACTCAAACCTCAGGTGATTTCATTATGGTTTCTATCTTTTAATGACTTCTGGACCAGCTCTGGATCTTGCTTTGTCCACACTAATGCAAACACTCTGATGAGTTTTACAGGTCCAACTATCCAAGCAGCAAAGACTCATTTCAGTGTGTTTGCAGGGTTGGACTTTTGGATGGTAAATTGTTCAGGTTCTAATATTAAAGATATTATTTAACTGTCAGACTGGTTGAATTATATAACTGCAAGGAGCTATGTTTTTTTCTAGTAAAAATTCCATGATTAAATGGTTGAGCAATGAAAGTCATCAGGATATGGCTGGGATATTGTTAGAGATAAAGCAGCAGCTACAGATTTCACTTGACAAAGGAATAGCAGTGAGCCAGCAAGATAAAGGTTCAGTTCAGCAGGAAAGCAGATGCCAGGGTGGCCAGCAAAGCATAATAATGAGAACTCCTTCTATCAACACACTATCCCCCCACAAAAACCCCCACAATCAACCAAAGAAACCAACAATAACAACGAAATAGTAATTATACTCTTTTACCCAATGGGGAAATCAGCTTTTTCCAATCAATTCACCAAGGCACCCCTGGAACATCAGTCATTTAGAAATGTGTCAGGAAGAATGACACCTGAAAGGAAACCTTCATTGCCATTTTTACAAGTGGAAGAAAGCTCCATGTAAATGATCCCCTCTGTATCATTGCATCACTTTTTCTGTGGATTATGGAGTCACACAGAAAATTCGTTCTCTCTTAAAGACTAAACAGAAGAGGACC
The DNA here is from genome assembly GCA_013398115.1 of Falcunculus frontatus. Lineage (NCBI taxonomy): Eukaryota > Metazoa > Chordata > Aves > Passeriformes > Falcunculus > Falcunculus frontatus. The sequence continues at coordinate 1,702,693 of VZRV01002226.1, forward strand.
AGAACCCAAGTTGAACCTCATGACTGATTGTTAGTTACATCATTATACATCTGGCTCGCCCAGAAGGAGTGATTTTTTTTTTTTTAAAGCAGTATTTTAAGGTTTTGTGGTGGCTTCTTTTTCTGATGGAAAGAGAGAGAGAGAACAAGAAGTCATGAGAAAACCTCTTCTCATACTGTAGTGTTCTACAACCAAGGGATTCAAAGGTTTGGATAGACTCATATTTTTACTCTTTTGTAAACAGAAATGAAAATAAAGCTATCTTATTTTCGTGTCATGACCACCCTGCTGCTATTATAATTAATACATATAATTATACTGATATTCTAAGGCCAGACATACAAGTTACTTAGCAAGTCTAAGCATCACACAGCAACAGATTATACTTGTGTACAAATTATTGAGTTATTTGGATATGTTTGAAAGCATATTACCATAAAATGTTGGAACAATAATAAAGAAGGACTTAAATTAATGCAGAACCTTTTATTTCAGACAAAGCTACAAGTTTCTCCAGTCATATGTATACATGCATTCAAACAGATACAGACATACATATAAATGTATTTGGATACAGCTCTTCAACACAGTACAAAATTCGTAACACAGCAACCACATCACTGCCATGAGGATGAGAAATACTCATCAGTATTAAATAATAATATTTGTAACTTTTCAAATTAAGAAAAAAAATTTTCTCAAAGTTGTCTCACTAACCTCTCCTTTGAAAGTCTTGTCCAACAGATAGAGAAGGAAGCCCAGACAGAGTAGTAAATTTCACTTCTCTGGTAATACAGTTAATTTATAATTCTGCCAGAATAATGCACACTGAAGCAGTAAAACTGGGCTGCAATTCTGTACCATTTAAAGGAAAAATTCTGCTACACTTTATGGAAAAATCATACTATTGTCACACTTATAAGGAGATTGTTCCTCTTTCTCTGAAAGCCCAAAATGTTCCCCAAAGTGGAAAATGTCTTCTGAAACAAACTTGATCTTAGAATAGATATCTTTATTACATCAGAAAGAACCTTGGGAGCATCTATCTATATTTAAAAGAATTTTAATTATACAGAGCAGACATTTGTATACTCTGATTTCAGCAATTCACTTGCTATTAATTAGTATTTTAAAACTTCAATAATAGCATGAAATGTAATGTGCATTTATTTTCAGTCAGATCTGTGAAGATAAGATATGAAGTAAATTGAGGCAAGGTTCAGTTGCTATCTCTCACTGCCTAAAATCCACAGAAAAAGAAAGGTAACATTGTCAGTGTTTTCTGACTTTAACTCAGTTGGGAGGCATCGGTGGCAAGTTTCAACTGCTGAGATGCATTTGATGAAAATCTTAAAAGCAATTGAGTAGTCTAAACTGTTGACTTTTATGAATTTGTATTGCGAATTATTCTTTGAGGCTCTTTACCTGGGAGACTTTGAACTGCCATTGTTGTGCTAAGCTTCCTGTATTTGGAGATAACAAAAAATTAACTTTTCAAAGATTCAGTAGTCTGGAAACTGGGTAGCTTTTTAAAAGGTTTAGTTCCAAGAGTACAGCAAACCCCCAACCCTTAATTATTGGAGAAAATCTTTAATGCTTATCATCCAAATAAGCAGAGCTCTATTCATTATTTTTTTAACAGATAATCTCAGCTGTTTCATTTGTGGTTTATGTGGATATTGTTTTCACAGAATTTTATGAATGATTTGATGTTGCCTTTGAAATGTTGTGGGGCACTGCTGTATTTACTTCATTTTCCTTTTATCCCTGTGGAATTTTTTTACACAGTCATTAGGAGCATAAAAGTAGCTTCATGGTGAGTTTACCCCTTTCATTTTTTAAGGCACTCCCTAAAGGTAAGACACATTTTTTTATTATTATTTCTAAACATAAAGGACCTGATCCTGCATGGTAATGAGTGCTTTTAGCTCCCTTCAAAACTAATAGGCAGTGAGTTTGTTTGGCGTACTGCAAAAGACACCCTGCAAGATGCAAATGTGGGCTCAGAGAGATTTAAAAAGACAGTATGTGTTTTGAGTCACATTCAAACCCTATTTCTGCACAAGAAATATATTTCTACATAACCAAAGAACTAATCAGGCATTCACCTTCTTTCTTTTTTTCTTGCACACATGAAATCATATATTTAATAAACTCAGAAGATACACAGTTTTATGCAGCAGGATGGCCACTACAGTGACAGTCTATTCAATCAACCTAGTAAGACAAGGACATATGGGAAAAAACCTCAGTAGTATCACAAGCTTGCCTGAACTTGCAGAAAAGCAATTGTTTTTAACATCTGAAATATAGATGTTCGAGATTTTGCTTTTGCTTCAGTATCCAGTAAAGTCTGAAAAGAATATGTAGCTTTTCCAGATGATCTTTGTTATGATCAAAGGTTTTCATAGAGTATTTCACAGGAATATTTAATTTTCAGTTTTGTATAATGGAGAGCATGAAGAGTGATAACAGTTATCTAAAAACTAAGACAGCTAACAGAGAAGCCAAAGTATATCATTCAAATCCAGGATGCAAGTTTCTGACATGAAACATCAATATGATACAAAGATAGTGTTTTTTCAGGAAAAAAAAAATTGCATGACACTTGTTTTAAAAGGATAAAGTACCAAAATGAGACTCTAACTTTTTTTGAGACAAACTGACAGTTTGAAACTGCATAAACAATTCTAGGAAAAAATGATAATTCTTTCCTTTACAGATACTCTCAAGTGCACAAATGTGAACAAAATGTTTTGGTTAGCCAGAGCCTACCTGCATTACTGAGAAGCCTTAATACTCTCAGCAGCCATAATACAGATCTGTTCTCAGGTCAGAGAACAGAGTCAGCAGAACAGAGCTGAAAATTGTTAAGTCAAATATCAGAAGAACAGCTCCAGCTAACATACAGTTTGAGTAAGACAACATTTGTGATTGCTAATATTTTTCTAACACACCTAATCTTCAGATGAGAAGTGATATACCATACAGCAAGAAGGACAGAAGTCCACAAAGCTGAGGGAAATGAGCGGAAATCCTTTCCTCTCTAATTGACAGGATCTAATGCCAGATGGTCTTGCCCTTTAAACAACTGTTCAAACACACACATATAGGCTGGGAGGTGAGGAACCGACAGAATGTACTATTAGTACTGATTTCCAGCTGTTGACTAGGGGAAATAAGATCATCTGAGTTTCCCCTTCCTTTCTCCATCCTCTCTATCTTCCTCAACCTGTAAACCTACTGCCGCTTACTTTGCCTCTCAGAAGGGATATTTGCTTAGACTGGCTGGCAAAAAACATAGGTAATGCAGCCCAACACAAGGCTATTCTAACTACTCTTTCACACTGCAATAATGTCTTATCTGAAAAGAAGTATGAAAGGTGTTTAGCATACAAAGACTTAAAAGAAATTTTGCTAGGTTTTATCCTGCCTCTAAAATACAAAGTAAAATCCAGGTTATGATTCTAACAAGCTGGCTAAGCTTCTTGGATGTCCACACACCTTAACTTATCACCCTGACCAGGGATATTTCTACATTCACCACAGCATTACATAAAGCAAAGCGAATTAGAAGGAGAAAAATCTGGAAACCGCTGAACTAGAGATCGTCAAAAACCCATTCAAAATCCACAAAAGAGCTGGACAGAAACATATTCAGACAACACTACAAGAATAAAAAAACAAGAAGGTATATTTTCCTCCACACAGCTGCAAAATACTGACTGGCAGGGATCAATATCAATTCACTGGATGAAACACTGGAAGTGTTCACCAAACCCAGGAAGATGAAAATCACAATAAGAGTGAAAAGACACTTCAAAAAACTACTGGAGCACTATTGTTCTTTTCCATTGAAAACAATTGCCCTTTGTTCATCAGATGTCAATCCAACTCGCTACAGCTTTCATAATAAGGGCTTATGAGTAGGTGTAAATGAAAGAGGAGTCTCTGTTATTTAAATTGAAATGCTCCTGCAATTCCTTGGTATGTAAATTGCAGATTATATGTTGATAGAGGTGGTATAAATAGATCTGGCAGAATCTGAGGGGACCTTTTGAATTGCTCTGAGTAACACACACCACACCTGAATTTGGCCTTGAATATAGACACAGGGGGAAACGCAGAAAGGTTTAACTGCTGGAGATACTTTAAATGTAAAAGTGCAGAAATGAACAGGCACAGCAAGGAAGATGATACACGCTCCCTTACATTTGGGGTCAAACAAGAATGTCAGTAAAGAAAGACATTACACTTTATGTGGAATAAAACATTTCACAAACCGCTTAAGATTGAACAGGACTATGAGCAGTAAAATGCCTCCAAATGACATCAGGACCTAACATCTTGTGAAATCCAACCCTGCTTAGTACCACTGGAGATATAAAGCAGAAAAATCCATGACACAGAAAACCTTTAAGTCTATAATGCTTATAAGGATACTTTTCTTGTCCCAAAAACTTCTATAGAAGTATGAGGTTGTTAGTCTTTTAGGACATAACATACGGCCTAGCGTTTTAAGACATCCTTGTTTCTTAACTAAGCAGTTTATACTTGGAAGCTGCAACATTTGAAACCTTTAGCAGGTCTACTACCAGTAGTTTGAACTTGTGCAGAAGTTTAATACTCCGGCCTTCCTTCAACTACTGTAGATGATATAGGCTATGCTGGAGGACGACACTTTTCATCCTGTCCCAGTCATCAAAACTGCAACTGACAAGAAGAAACTAGAGGCTGGGCTAAATAAAAATGGTATCCTGGCTTTGAAAGGAATGTTATATATATATATGCATGTAATAGAATACCTATAATGAAAGCTAAGTGCTAGAAAATGACAGAAAAGTAATATACAGTATCCTGGTGTGAGCAGAATGATAAAGCACCTAGGGGTCCATCCATAAGGTTATTAAGGTGTCAAGCTGCCAATATTAATTGATTTCAATGGAAATCCCTTCCCTTCCCTTCCCTTCCCTTCCCGAACCTTCCTGAACCTTCCCTTCCTTCCCTCTTATCATGCCTTTTTTATTGTAACCTAAATCTGGGATGATATTTTCCACTACTCTTGCTTAGTAACCACACTTAGGAACATTATGTTTCAAACTGTAGTAGTGCCTACTATGAGCAACATGTAATGTTGAAAAGAGGGATAGAAGAAAGATTAAACTACAGCTGCCAATAAACCTGTGTAATAATTTTCAAAGGAAACAGTTTTTATAAGTTGTTTTAGATGAAAAGGTCTTGTTTTCACAGCAAATTCTGTAGGCATGTGTGTGAAGTACACAATCAATATAAGCAAATTGGTTTTTATCCTATTACAAAACATAGAAGGAAGAAACAGCACGACTGAGCTAAAGATCTTTCTAAAGGTTTTAATTTAAGACTTTAATGTCCTACCTGGGATATACAAAAAGTGTAGGTAAGGTAGGTGCATCCCTTTGACAGAGAACATCTGTATTAGAAACACTTTAGTTACTTTTTTAAGTTTCCTTGCATTAAAAATTTTCTTGTGCCTCTCAAAAAATCAGAAACACCAACACTCTTACTAGCACTTGAAAAGTCCTCTGGTAAAGATGTTTCAATTCTGAAACAGTTTTCAGAAAAGGAAACCCTAGAATGTTCTATTAAATATGTCCTGACACAACCAGAGTTGCTGGCAAATGAAAGAAAAGTTAAGCAACCCACCACAGTCTTGACCTCAAGTCAATGACTAGACTGACACTCCAAATCTGTTCTGACAAAGTGCGTTCCATAGCTGCATGAAGAAGGTATGGGACACAGCGGTTTGTAATTCTCTGAACAAATGAAAGCACAACATTTTTACACTTCAGCAAAATTGGACCTGGACAATAGGGAAGCAAAAACTCATTTGGATACATGTGGTGTTTTAAAACACATCACCAGGATCTTTGAATCGATCCAGTACCTAATGGCAGGCAGCACTGAGATCTCACTACAGAGACACATGATGACCAGGTATTGTATATGTCTGAAATCTCAGTGGTCGCATTATTGTACAAGTTCTTATTTTGTGAAAAGAGGGCTGAGTGAGACCTGCAGGCAGGGAATTACAGTAATCCAGACGATGTCACAGAAGCATGAATTAACGTTTCAGAATCTCTATGCGACAACGCTCTCAAACTTGTTATATTTCTCAGTTGATAATAGGAGTTTTGTTCCTCCTGAATGCACATGATCCCTAAAGAAAAGCCCTCAATTAAAGTTTACCTCTACATTTTGCACAGATGAAGACCAAGCAGTATTTATGTGCAGTACAGAGAAGGGACAAATCTTCAGACATTGTGTTAACAGCATTATTAAGCACAGTGGTCTCATCTTTTTCATGTTTAAAGCAATTTTGGGGCAGTCAGAACTACACTTCATAAGAAATGGGGATCAGATGCTCCTATGGAGTCTGTAGCAAAATAATGTAAGTCTTCTTTTCAATAGCTGTGCAAGCTTTTTACTTATACTCTTCTATCTTCCCCTGGATCTTATTATCCCCTTTTGTCTACAATGCTTCATCAGAGACACAGCAGTTTAAACTGCTATATGACCTGAGAAATGACTTCTTTATCACCTCTGCACTTTTATAACATAAGTAAGTGACAGATAAATCATATACGAAAGCCTAGACTGTGACCTGAGCTAATAATTTTTGTGGGCTAAGTCTTGGCATTGTAAGCCTTGCACAGTGCTTGTTCAGGCAAAACCCGCACGAGCAAGTAAGACTTTTATCAGAGTCAAGCCCAAATGAAAGCAAAGCAGGGTCCTCAAGATTTGCCCCCTTTGGACCTCTGCTTAGAATTTATTGCAAGCATATTGGGCCATGTTTTCAATAAGCATTCAGAAAAGTGAAAATCCTCTCTGCTATTTTATAAAACTCAACAGTTCTGTACCTACATTACTGGGGTATGTTCCAGGAAATCCAATATGCTACATAATATCACTTCAAGTTTGCCACTAAAATAAACAAAAACTTCAGCTTCATAAATTACTTTGGTTAGAAAAGATAGTATTAATACTAAAATACCTCTAATGCATCTTGCCATTTTATAAGGCCTATGCTTTGCAAATAAGCTTGGTGATGTTTACGGTACCAAAACCTCCCCTATATTCAGAGCTGCAATCACTAGTCAACAGGCTTCGCTGACAAAGCTAAAACTCAGTGCACACTTTTTATTTCTCTTCATCAGAACATCCCAGGTAAAAGGGACTGACAGTGCTCTCTCCCAGGAAATCCTTGGCCTCAGCATCCCCATGAAACCCACCAAAACTGGACACTAGGAGCAGCTCTCTGGATCACCCTTCAGACTTGGCGGGGGGGTCACTGTGTAAGGGTGTGTTGCACACTATGAGATGTAAGCAGAACATTTTGAAAAGCAGCTTTGCAGGAAAAGATGGTTTGTTGCCCAGCAATCTGAACATTAGCCAATAATGTGACCTTGCAGTGGAGGTGGAAACAGTACATGCCGGGCTCCCCCATTATGAGGAGCGTTGTCAGCAGGTCAAGGGAAGTCATCTTTTCCTTTACTCAGCCCTGGTGAGGCCACACATGGAGTACTGGGTCCAGTTCTGGGCTGCCTGATACAAGAGACGTGGACATATTGGAGACAGCCCAGCAAAGGACAACAAAGATTGACCACTGTGTTGACTAAGGGATTGGAACATCTGTCCTACAAGCAAAGGCTGAGAGAGCTGGGACTGTTCAGCCTGGAGAAAGGCTCAGGGGGGATGTCATCAGCATATATAAATACCTCAAGGGAAGGTGCAAAGAGAACAGATTCAGTCTGATTTCAGTGGTGCTCAGTGACAGGACCAGAAGACAACACAGGAGGTTCTCTTCAAACAACAAACACTTGTTTATTCTGAGGCTGATGGGGCATTAACAACAGTTTGTACACAGAGAGGTTGTGGAGTCTCCCGCTCTGGAGATAATAAAATGTCATCTGGACATGGTCCTGGGCAGATGGATTGAAGCGTCCCTGCTTAAGCAAGGAGATTAGAACAGATGCCTTCTGGAGGTCCCTCCCTACCTCAACCAGTCATTGATTCCCCGAATTGGAGCAGCACTGGAGCCCTGGGAGTTTCTATGTCCAGGTCCTCATAACTGGAGAGAATGAGATCCTGGAGCAGCTGCTGGGCAGGCTTAGCATATGAGCCTTGCTACTGGAGGGAATCACGGTCCTTACATATAACATTTATACTACTAGAGAGGACCTCTACCCTGCTCAGCCAGACGGGGAACAGGATGAAGCTGTTGGTGCTGTTTGTGTCCATGCCTGTCTGCAGTCTGAGTGGCAGGCCCTGTATGTACACAGGTGTGTGGTGTATCCAGGTGTTCCATGTGCTTCTGCATACCGGGAAAACATTTTCAGACTTGCTACTTGTTGGACCCGGGGACACTACAGGAGCCTCACCTCCCTTGGGCTGTCAGGTACAGCATAATATATTTTCCTCTGACAGAACTAGTTGAAATGAAGTCAAAACTGTTAATTTTGTATCTTCCCTTTATTTTATGAATCTTTGACTTAAGTCAGGGTTAGGTTTTTTTTCCATCCTACTTCATCCATTCTGTAAAGTTATAAAGTTGGTAAAAGGTAACAGCAACCCTGCTTGGCTCAATAAATATGGATTCAAATGTATAAAAAACCAAGCAGTTGCTATTGTTTGCTATTACTATTTACATGTTTCATCAAAAATTTCTGTTATCAATGCTCAAAAGCCCCGTGCATCCTGCAAGAAGCCTCTGACCAGTTTCATTCCCCAGTATGCATAATGTAAATACCACTGGCTTCTATATCCTAGGAGTGCTAGACTTTCTTAGGGGCATACATTATGTTCAAGCAGGGCACTAACTCTATTATTACCAAAAAGCAGCTGTTTTCTTATCTGCAACTTGGAAAGTCAGCTTCATTGAAATCAACAATGCACAGGATAATTTTGCCTGCTAGTATTTTTGAATGCTTTTCCTTTGCTTAAAAGCTCTTTTGTTTGTCTCCTGAATGTCCAGGATTCAGCAATCACCCTGAGCCCAAAACAGAAGGCTTTTCTTACACATCATAATAATTTTTAAATAATTCTATCTTTATCTTTAGCCTACTGCCTCTAAAAGCCTTTTTTTATACTCAAGTCATATGATCAAAACTTGTCTCCTACTGGGAAGATAAAACTTTTTATTTTTGTTTACCTGAAAGCTAAGATTCTGTCTTGATGGCTTGATTCACAAAGTGAGCTTATAAGAGAAACAACAAATATTGCAAGCCTCACAATGCAGTAATGATGGATTGTGTCACAGCGTAATTTGGTGTCTCCACTTCGTCCATGTACAGAAGAAATGCAAAGGAAGATGACAACAGACAGTAAACTTAACAGCAGTCGCAGTAACATAATTGAAAACAAGGGACAAAAGGGGGAAAAAATCATTTAAGTCAAGTAATGTTTTACCCTAATAATTCAAAATATACAACACTCTTAAATTTCTGCTGCATTACATTGCCAGTGGACTTCCCTATAAAAAGAGAATGACAAAGAAAGATTTTAGCAGGGTTTATAATGTTCTGGTGGGGTTGGACCGCACTATCCCCAAAATGAGAGCCACTTTTGGTTGCAAAAGACTTCTGACATGTTGGAGATTTGTTTGCTTTTAATATGGACAGCAAAAAGAAACCTAAAATATAGTACAAATTCCAAATTCTTCTAAATTTGCAACATGTATTTTAACAATAATTGATTTCTTAGTTGGTCCCATAAAATACACAAATCAAAAGCACTGGAAATTCTGAGATATGTAACAGGCCTAGTCCAAGAATAGTTAAATGTCCCAAATAATTATTGTCTATTTGAGAATTACAGCAGGATTACCATCTATCAAATGAATGGAGGTATAATTGAGACAATTTGACTCAGGAGCAAGTGCTCAGGACAAAAGATTTCTGGGTCAGACAGACCAAACCATCAGGGTTATAAAGCACCGTGGCAGCAAAACCTTCTAAATATAAACTTTGCCAATTTTACTAGAGTCAAAAGTATGGACAGCTTAAAAGACAAAAAAATTAACTGGTCAAGTCACATAATGAAACTGGGAATGCAAAAGGCTGCCTACAGAGAACAAGGCAAACAGCCTTGCATGAGGACATTCTGAAAACCAACAAGGACTGAATCTGACTGACACAAAGTACTCATTAATTCACAAGACAGATGAGAAAAATCACTTGGTTCTATAAAACACAATGTTTTAATTTTAACTCCTCACATCTATGTTATAAAAGCAATATTCCATATTGAAATGAAGCCTATCCACTGCACAGGCAGTGCCATAGGCTATCCTATCCCCAGGGAGCCTATCCATTCCATGCCCAATGAGTCTTAAAAGAGAGATTGCAACCGACCCTAGTGGTGGTCTCCAGCTCTGTAGGGTCTTCTTCTGGCCCCACAATGCAGACCTCATCCTGCCACAGATCTCCAGGAGACAGCTCTAAATAGTGTGCACTAGGCTGGTGCAGCTACTACCTCCATCCCACATCTTTGAGACTCCTCGGGGCATTTTCTAAAGCATTGGTGTTATAAGAAAAGAGAGAAATGCAAATATACACATTTTTCTTGTGCTCTGAATCAGTCTTCACATTGATGCTTAGAGCTCAGATATAATCAGAGCAGATATACTTCAGCAACTCATTCTAATAAAATATTTCTAATTCCTGTGTGTAATCAGGTTTCTCTCACTGACTGAAACTAACTCTTTCCCCTGAGGTAACTGACCTGCATGTGCTCCTTTTTACATCACACTCCACCCCTGCCCTGACACTTCAGAACTAAATACTAGAGATGATGGGGTCCACTGGGTCCATGCGACTCTTATTGGCTTTGCAATCTATAACAACCTCATGTATTTTCTACTTATGGTGTAAATAAAGTTTGTTTGTTTTTGGTTTTTTTTTTTTTTTCTGAGCATGTATTTTAAAAAATAAACTAGGAATTAATGAACATTTTCTTATTGCAATCCAGTGTAAAACGTTTACCTAGTGCAGTTATTTCTGATCAGTTCCTCTCTGCTGTACATTTTAGACAAATGACATACTACGTTGCCACCTAGTGAATAAATTCGGAAATTCAACTTAAAAAAAGAATTGAGTACACAGCAGTAGTTTTATGATACATTTAGCCTTTAAAATTCCCATCTATAGCTCCCTTGTGATAATCATGTGGTGTATAATCAGGTGTTCACTGACCATGTTAATCCTCGTGCCTGTGTGTGTTTATGCACGTGTGCATTGCCCTGCCTGATCACTATGCATACATGAATAATTGATGGACATCAGTTTGACCCTCTAAAATATTTGTGCACTGCCATCAATGTCAAGGAAGCAAAGAAACCTTATGTGGTGCAGTCTGTCATGACTGCCATCAAACCACCTATGCCTAGGTAACATTAAATCTGATTTGTTAAGAATGATGAGGCAGTCCAAATTCTGCTTAAATACTTAGTGCTCATCAGACAGTGCTGTTAACTTGGACTCTGCTGCCAACCAGCTGGCCTACCAGAAGACTTTCCATGATTTCTAAGATAGACTGCGTGGATAAAAAAGTCTGTGGTAAAGCTCCTGGACTGACAAATTGCAAGTGATATCTTGACAGTCACCATATGAGTCATGCTCATGTCATGCTTAAGGCCATTTAAGAACTTACACTGGGACACAGCAATGCCAGACAAGAGAAGACTGCATGAAAATGTGCTAATCAGAAATTAGGAAGGCATAAGGCAGTGTTGTACTGAAAATTTTTGGATGTACTCAATCACCCTGACTGCCAACAGACTTGTTTCAGAAACCATCTTCCTCACCAGGACTCTCCACCAAGCAGGCAAGGTCATGACCTGAGAAGCTCAAGGACTGGTTTGTCATTATTTTTTCTAGCAGGAAACACTCAGTTCTTAAGCAAAAGATGACAAAATTACTTACATGACAGAGATTGCCTGTTTGGAAAACTCTGCATTGTTACAGAGAAACAGCTGTTGGCATATTTTGTAACTGAGTCCATATAGAAGGATACAACCCTACAAAAATACAATGTCTAATAAACATGAAACAAGTGTAAATTACTAATGGCATATATGTGAGCCCAGATGCTTTTCCTAGTACTACTGAGGTTGTAATTAGGATTTCACATTACTGGAGTAGTAAAAAAGCAAAGTATGCTTCACTAGCAGCTGGAAATGGAAGAAGTTCCTTGCAATTATGTCCTCCATTTTAAGTGGATATATACAGGCATCAGGGTGCAATTAAGTGTAAGATACAATTTATAATGTTTTGTCCTCAAAGCCTGTTTGTCTGCATGCACGTATATATTTACAATCTTTATTGTCCTCTCAAGCAGTAGAGGACAATAGAGCGAAAGGCAGCTGATCCAGCCATGCACCTAATTACTAAGTCATTTGCTGATGAAGAGTCATTTTCAGAGGCATACCTTCTAATCTGGATTAATTCTTCTTTTTATAAAATAATCAGAACACAGTCAAATACATACACTGTATGGAACAAGATGCTGCTTCTGTTCCTCAAGTTAAACAATTAAAAATGCTGCTTGAAAGTCCACACGTATCTTACAATGACAAAAGAAAATGGAGAGGAAGCTCCATGTCCCATATGGTTTCCAAGAGAATTTTATTATAAATTTTAGATACATATTTCAGCTTTGGGTATTACGTTTATTACATGGATTGATCTGTAATCTGTTTTTCTCCTTGACTGAAACCTGGTTTTATGAGTGAGACACTGAAATAAAATGCTCTTTCATCTGCTAGTTCTTACAGACTGTAGACAGAATCATAACTTCATACTATCTGTAGACTAGCAGGAGTCTATATTTGCTACTTCAAAGCCAAATATGTGCAAAGTAAATGAATGTAAGTTCTTCAAACACAAGCAGAGGATTGCTTATAACTAAAGCTTGTATGGTTCTAGGAGTAAACACTAGTCAAAGATGACACTTTTGTTGGTATATCTTTTAAGAAACAAAAATTAATTGCAGGGAAAAAAAAGGTCATACTTCCAAAATTACAGACTTATTACACACTATTTCATCCATTTAATGCCTAATTAATATTCCAGATTTTTTATCAAATTACTGCACAGACTTAGGCTCTATATATTTTACGTACTTACTTGCCGTACATACTTAATAGACATCACAGAACATACAACAGTATAGCAGTCCACACATCTTTAGAAAAAATGCAGTGATAAAAATACTAACAGTTTACCTTTGAAAACACGCAATAAAGAAAACTGAAACTGCTGAGATGACAAACATCATAAATTGAATTGACACCAGTCATTTTTTAAAGGGGGTGAAGATTCTGTTTTCAATAAACATCTGAGACAACAGCCCATTCCTATCATGCCTTGATGGAGACATTTTTAACAAAGTACTGGAGGGTATTTCTGGTGTTAAAAAATAACGCAGTCCCCGATCCTCTACACTTTTTTTGTGTACAGTAAACAAAATTCATTCTGATAGGGAGTGATACACTATTAGAATGCATACTTGAACAGAGCAAACTGATAATAACAACGAATAAAACATAATACGCAATTTTAGAAATTGAGTTAGAAAAGTGATGGCACTCAAATGACACCAACCATCTTTGTCTCCAGAATGGTTTTACTGATTTAAGTAGCAACCAGGTAGTACAACATTTAGCCATGATCATGATTCCAATACAAGGATTACTGAAATTGGCAAATGTTAGAAGAGATTGTTAAATAAATTTTCTCTCAAAGTCTGTAAGTAGTTTCATCTGAAGTAATATTTGCTGGGATAAGCCTTCTGGACAAAACTTAATTAAATAATGCATCACTTATGGATTAAATCAAAACTTAAATTAACAAAACTAATTATATGGAAAAATCAGCCACATTTTGTTCGATTTGTTATAACACAGGGCAAGGGCAGCACCTGAGGATTCCACAGTTGTCCTCCCTGCTGTCATACACGCAGTAACTTGTGGTTTGATGAAAATATATTAAATGGGTGCATTTTCAAAAACATTTTAGCTGTCATGTGGTTTTTTTCTGAAGAAATTATGCTTTATCTGTTAGTTATGTGTTTCTATTATTATTATTATTATTATTATTATTATTATTATATGCATACAATTCTTTAATGGTGTACAAAAGATTTTTAGACACATTTTTTGCACAGAGATAATAATTTTTAAAATAGAAAAGAAAGGCACAATAGAAGAGAAAAGTATTTCAAAGACGTTCATGTAAGGTGACTTTGGTAAGTAGAAATGAAGAATGCTAGGCTCTTAAGAAGCAGGGTGGAGGTACTTGAGTCTTCCATACCTCATTCTAGATAGCTTTCATCCTCTCTCTCCTCTAATGTGTGCTGCTCTTCCTTAGTGAATCTCACAGCCACACTAAATCTCAAGTTTCATTTGTCTTCCCTCAAGATGCTCTGTAGCTGTGCAGGCGCTGGTGCAGGTACTGGTGCACGTCAGGAAATAGAGTCTTCTGAATGTACTTATATATTGATCTTACTGATCTGAAAGAGACATGGGCTCAGGTCGTTTTGCACATCTCTCAAATGTAGAAGATGCAGATCTGGAGACAGTGTATCAGCCTGTCCTCTATTTAAGTTCAGGGTGCTCTGTTCAGACTAACAGAATCACAGAATTATTCAGGATGGAAACAACCCTTCAGATCACCAAGTCGAGCCATTAAACCATGTCTCTAAGAACCACGTCAGTCAGTCCACTGCTGTCTGTTCAGGGGATAATACCTCAAAGACACATCTTTGACTTAAGTCAGTTGCTCAGAAACTAGCCATAGGCCAGGTCACACTTACAAACGGATTTGGATTCTTCTTCCTAATGTGTCTGTACTTTCCACATAGTGGGTAGTTTGGGAACCAAAACATGAGTCAGGGGCTTAAAATTATTTTGCGGATCTAGGCTAAGTCCATGACTGTACTGCAAACTGTCACATATTTGAAATGTGATTTGGTACAAATATATATTTGCAAATATAAACTATGTCTTTTCATAATACGTCTCTGGTAATTCTCCTTACAGGAGAAACAGACATGATAAATTAGTCCTATTATGTAAAGCACCATAAGCATGAAAATCCTGGGTATTTTCTGGTGAATTAATTGTCAGTACAAAGGTTAATCCACGCAAAAATACATCTATTAGTCTTAACACAGATTTCATGTAAACAAGCTCATAGAGTAATTCCAGCAGAATATTAGACACCCACATTTGTATTGCTTGTGGATATGAATTGGAATCCCCAGGTGAAATACAGTCAGCTAGAGCCAGCTCAACAGATATTCCCCCAAGCTACATAGCTGTCCCTCAAACATATGAAGAAAAGAGCACATGGTAGAACATACAATACAACAATATGTTCATATAGTAATAGTTAATAGTAATAGTAATACATGGAATAGTAACATATGTAATTGTTATGTATAATATGTATATAATTACATATATAGTAACATACGTAACATAGTTCACCTTAATAAGAAATGTGTAGTGTTTATGCACATATATATTTTAAGTGAAAATTCTGGCAAATTCTCTTTACACCCCAAATCCAAACAGCATTAATTCTGTTTAAAAGCTTGATAATTTCTATCAAGTCACAAAAAAGGTGTTTGGTACCAAAGCAGCTGAAAATTAAGTTCTGTTTGAATGGAAGTCTATGGTAAAACCATAGTTTCAGTACAACATATCCAGCTCTTAATCAAGTCTTACAGCTCCTTTAAGTAGAGCCTAAGTGATGTTATTGCTATAGCGATTGATGAGACTGTTAAATTTCAAATTTGGCGCCAATCTAGATTTTCTTTTAAATAAAGAGCAGCTACAGAATACTGAGACAGAAAATATAGACACTGGTCTTGATCAATTTTAGCAATTTTAGTTTGTGATATTTTGGTTTAATATTTTAAGATTTTTTTTTCTGTAAAGGTGTATGTTAATGTTTTCATGAAAGTCAAGACAATGTAACGATGAACACAGACTATTGTGATTCATGAATTCAGAAACGGTGTCTCACACACCGTTACATGTGTTATTAGAGACTAAGGGAGTTGCAGGTCAGAAGGTTAGATATGCATCCCTTTTTTCTCAAATGGCCATGTCCCTGCACAGCATAGAGCTCCAGGCAAGTGCCCTACGTGTCTCGTAGCTTAACAAGTACTGCTGCTGATGAGGGAGTAGTCATTTACCAGATACTTCTCCAATAGGCCAGTGGGGCAACTCATAGCAGTAAGGGTCTGAAAGGCCAGTTTAACTGTTACTTATTCAAATCTGAATTCATATTTATGCTACAAAAGCAATGCAGCCTCTCCTTTCAAGTCTAAAAAGTAATTGTAAAATCACAACCCTGCAGAGAAGAAAACTAGGAAGAGACATATTTTAGTGACATTTATGTAGGATATGTTATGAGTCTAAGTCATAACATTATTCCAAAGTGAAAATCAAAGATGACAGCAAATGTATGAAACAACTCCTTTCTCTCAAGTAAAAGCTTCTAGAATTTGAGAAACGTTTGTATAGAATGAAAACACAAAATCTGAAGCAAAATTCTGCTCTTGTTCCAACATAAATAGTCTTCTTTACATTCTGTGGTGATGCACTTGTGTGACCAGGAAACTTTGAGATTATTATACTCATATAACCAGACTAAGTAAATTCAGACTCATACCTGCTGCTTAACCAGTGGCTTGCCCTCTTGTCTCTAGACATTATATCTTATGATTTAATCGCTAAAGAAGATCAATATCTGGCACAAAAATGAACTTAAAAATGTAGTGGTAGGTCATAACTTTGTATTTTTGTGCTTTGTATCTCCGCCATCCTATCTTAAAATATAGCTGGTAAAATGTTACCAAGAAGATTTATGTTCAAGATTCTAGTTTGTTAGTCTGAAGCCAAAAAAGCCACATTTCCCACTTAATAACCCCTGTGATTGGTATCAAACCTTAGTGGAACTTGAAAAGGACAGTAATTGAATGGCTGGTACATTGCTGAAACAGATTCTCAAAACAACTTTGACCTGATCTGTACATTTCTTGAGTGGTTGAGAAACACCGCAGTACTGTGGATATATCCAGTTCAGACATCGTGGAGTAGGAACTAGCTCTTTACGTCTTCTTAGATGCATTCTTAAAACCTGTCTTCAAAGTTTTACAAGAGTTGAACTGAAGTTCCAGTTTATGCTGAACATTATGGGGATGTGATACCTTAGGAAGCTTTATGTGGCTGAACTTAAGTAGGAGACATGGAAGCCAGTATACAACAAGGGGGTTGGTTTGCACAAGAGAATATATGCCAAACATGCAGAATGACATTACTAATGTCCTTAGTGTTATTAGTCCTTACAAAGACTACAGAGAAACACTTTGGAGAAAGCACTGTGCACAGACAACACAGTTTTCTCTTCAAAGCTGGGTCTTACATGTTGTAAATTATCTCCTAAAGCAACTATTTATTACTTTTCTTTTTTCTAACCATGAAAATATCAGTGTTGCATGTGTTGATACACACTGTTAGATAATCTTAATTCAGTGAGAATCTCGTTTAAAATCTTAGTAGGCATATTCAAACCATTTGAAACAGATATAGACATCGTAAGTTGCCACATTCCTACATTAACATTTGCATGAACAAAGTTTGTGGCTAGCTTCCTTCCAACATTGTAAACTTTAAATATGCTCATTTAACAATGTCAAGGTAACTCTTAGACTTGGGTGAAGCAAACAGCAGCTGGCTGTATTTGTCCAACAAGTTTATTATTGCCATGGATTACATTTATGAAGATATCAGAAAGTTACAAAGAGTTGTAATAAACAAAAGAAGTTCCAAAAACGTAATGTGGTCAATTAGATGTTCCGCATGACAGCTTTATTACAGCAGCAGACCAGTATAGCAATTACAAAAAGGAAATATATTACCCATAACTTGTTTTGAGACAAAATGCAACAATAGAGCAAAATAATACTGTAAGAACATATTATTCTATGACATGATGTGACAATAATTATTTTGAGGTTACAAAGGAAGAAAGGAAGCTACTATAACTTAGAATCTGATTTTAAAAAAAGAAGTGGTAACAAAAGGAAATTTGGCAATGGAAGCATAGCAATTATTTTTTAGTTATAATTGATGGCTGTTTGGTTTTTATAATTAGTATCTGTATTTTTTCTTATTATTTATATTAATGCTCATTAACATATTGTCAAGGATCAGAGAGTGCTAAGGTATCACACTGGTGCTATACACAGTACAAACTTAAAACGAAATGGCAACCCATACCCAAAAGACCTGACAGTAGAAGTGAAAGAGAACATGTAACACATGGAAAAAGATTGTTGGGGAAGACATGAAACAGTATGGGAAGCAGAGGCCTGGATAATCGTGTGATTCAAATTTTATACATTTTGACAGGTCACACACTGATGATGAGTTTTGTGGGGGATTCAGGTGAGGATAACTAAGTATCTTTGAAAACGTTTACACACAGCTCTTTTCAAGCATGAGAGAAGGCATAAGGGTCTTTCCTAGTAGATTTGAGTGGTAGTTGATGGAGACATTCACTATGAATAAATCTATTCATTCTTTCCCATGTTGTTCAGTGAATGAGTGAACATACGTATTCTAAGAAGCCAAAAAAAAGGATTGAAAGAGAAAAAAAAAATTTAAGACCCAGGAGTACAGTGCTTCTACAAATCTACTCAAAATAGAAAACCACAACACACAGTTACATAAAAATACATTTTAATTAGCAAGTGCTAATCAAACTTGATTACTTTTATTAAGGAAATTATTCTTATATTTGCTTTTCATGTGTTTATGTTAATATTAGAAAATGTTAGTGAAATTAAGATAAAACATAAACAAATTATATAACTATATAACTACAATACTTAGTTAGATTTCAAAGCACACTTACAGAAAATCTGAGACAGCAAAAAGGAGCTAGGCACGCATTTTTTGACAGATGCTGCTAGATTAGGTCACACAGATATAATTGAGGTTAGGATTTGGCCACTGCGGGAACAGACCCACTCAGTGAAAGAGGTGAATTTCCTCCTGTGTTTTTCATTAATTACTCAGTGCCATCTAGTCACAGTGTTGTCTGCTGTAGATCCTCTAAGTAATCCCTTGCCCATACAAGTCTTTCTCTAGAATATTCTTCCAATATTATACATTTGAACAAAAATTCTCCTTGTAGAAACATTGAGTTGCTTTTTAACAGCACAGACAAAAACTTACTAGCATCACCATTTATCTTAGCTACGGTCTCTGAGATAACAGTAAGTATTGGGGACAAACAGATGAAGGGGCATTTCCACTGCTGATGTAGGAAGGACTGATATAAAACAACAGGTAATTTTAAAGAAAATACACAGAAGTTTTAAATCCCAAGAGCAATTTAAAAATACTTTATGTGATAGTCCGAACATAAATCAAGAGCCCATGGATGTAGCAGAACAGACTCGAAGAGCTGTTTTGGACAGACGCTGCTCAAATTCTCCTCAGCTTTCAGCATGTAGAAAGATTTTTATTGACCTTGCTGTTGGTTTTACACAGTGTATCTGAAAGTAGTGTTTGCTTTGTGGGTTTGTTCACACACAGTACATACTAAGTAGCATTGTACACAGTAAAGCAAGGATTCAAGATTGCATTTATTTCTAGCAGGGAGTCATTCACATTTGAGTGCCAGTTAGAAAGCATGACACAGAAATCAAACCAACTGAATTTCTGCATGAGCCTCAAAGCATAATGTTATGCTGTTTCAAGTCATACAAAACATTCTCTCCACAGCTGTGCAGGCTCAGCCTGCCGATGAAACCACCACAGTCGATACTTTTACTTGAATGACACCCATATTAAAGCGGTTTTCTTTCATAACAGTCCATTTTATCTCGCTAAAAGAAAACCGTATTGAAAAATATCATTAAGGTATCCACTTTATGAATGTGTTGGATTAAATTTTTCTTTTTACTTATTACTAAATTTATTTCCTGAAAATGTTTTGCCATATTTCCCTTCAGCTAACATTACTTGGATCTGTATTTTGGCCCATGTCCCTTGCCTAACAGCTTTACACAGAAATATGTGACAGAAATAAGAACAGTAATAGCAGAAATAAATTAGCTAACAGTATTTACCTGAGTAAAGGTTTCTCTAGACTACTTGAAGTTCTGCTTTTGGGAAATGGCTGAAACCAAGGCCATGCTATTACTGAAGTCAAACCCAATAGTGTATTTTATTATTTTGTGACTTCCGTAATAAAGGATAATACTTTTCTTTTGTGGCAATCATTTAATTTCAAAGGCTGTGGAACGTTTTGTTGTAATAAAAATAATATTGCTTTGGGCTTCTTAAACCAGCTTGGGTGCACTCGCAATTTATATATGCTTACAAACCTGAGGTTGTGATACATGAGGTCCAAGTATCCCCTTAGTACAAATACAGGACCAACAACATTGCTGCTAAACTGCAATTGAGTTTGGCCCATTATATATTGAAAAGGAGTAATGAGGACAAGCCAATAGAGTATTTGAAAAAAATAAAAAAGAGTAGATTTTATATCCACATAGAAATAAAAGTCACCTTTTTTTCATGTTCTTCAGATATAACAGCTGGTTGATGATCAGTGACTCCTTGAACATAATCAGTCCTGAACACAAGCCAGCGAATTGTGCTTACAGTAGGTGAACCTTTGGACCTGGAAACTATCAGACTGCTATGACAATGGGTCAAATGGCTTTTAACTACTGCTAATTGTTTATAATGAAAAGCTTGAATGGCACGGGCAGAATCAAGAAATGACTTGTTATACATTTTATGATTTCTGTAAAGCAAGGCTTTTCACAAATTTTCTGATAAACTATTTGGCTGTAGTAGGTCCCAAAACATGCCCTTCACAGAAACGTCTCTGTGCCATAAGGCACTTTTGAGAAAGACACCCATGTTAGCAAGGTAGCACATGAAGATGCTGCAAGTGGATCTCATGAGCTTAGGTGGAGACTGCCCCCACCCCGCAGCCCTGCTACTGCACAGCTCCCCCACACCACCACAGCTCAGCTCCTGAGCTCCAGCACTGATGGCAATCTCATTGGCAGGTGGGGCACAAGCAGGCTGGTTTTAACACACACCCAGAATCAATTTAAAAGCTGCATTAAAAGCAGCATGGCCAGCAGATCGAGGGAGACGATTCTGCCCCTCCACTCTGGTCTGGTGAGATCCCACCTCAAGCACTGCATCCATCTCTCTGGGACCCCAACAGAGGAAGTACATTGACCTGTCGGAGCAAGGCCACACCAACTTTATCAGAGGGATGGAGCACCTCTCCTGTGAGGAGAAGTTGAGATAATTGGGGTTGTTCAGCCTGGAAAAGCGAAGGCTTCAGGGTGACCTAATTGCAGCTTTCCAGTACCTGAAGGAAACTTACTGGAAGGAAGAGGCACAATTATTTAGAAGTGCATGTAGTCAAAGGGAATGTATTCAAATTGAAAGAGAGTAGGTTTAGATTACATATTAGGAAAGAAATCATTACTGGGAGGGTGTGAGGTACCGGAACAGGCTGCTCAGGGTAGTTGTGGATGCCTCATTCCTGGAAGTGTTCAAGACCAGGCTGGATGGGTCTCAGAACAATTTGGTCTGCTGGGAGGTGTCCCTGCCTATGGCAGGGGGGTTGGAACTAGGTGATCTTTAATGTCCCTTCCAACCCAAATCACTATGATTCTGTGAAACGCAAATTGTATCTGTGGGCGTGGGCCTCGGCCTTTGCTGAGGGTTTCGCTTTTCCTTGCCACGACACGGGCCTGCAGAGCCCGACCACCGACAGCGGTCACCCGCGGGCCCGGCCACGTTCGCACCGCCCGCGGGCAGCGCGGTCACAGCCGGGCCGTGCGCGCCTGCGCTGCCAGACCCGCCTGGTTGGAGGCGGCAGAGCGGGGCCGGGCCGAGCGGCGATGGCGGCGGGACGCGGCGGGAGCCGGCAGTGGGTAGTGGTCGCCCTCCTCTTGCTCGCTGTGTTGACGCCGGCGGGCTCTGCCTCAGCCGCCGCCCTGCCTGTAGTCATCAACACCTGGGCGTTCAGGACGGCCGCAGAGACAGGTGTCCCGGCGGGGCCCGGGCTGGAGCGGGGCGGGTGGGGCGGGGCGGTGCTGTGCCACACCGCTCGGTGCCCTCCGGCAGCGGCCTCCTGCTGAGGGGCTGCCGGGCGGATCTGGGTGTTGGTGCTGCTTAAGGAAAAATGAGTCTCTCAGGCGTGACCGGGCTGATGTGTGGGCAGAAGGAGCGGGCTGCGGAGGGCCCGAGCTGCTGCTCCCCCGTCACGGCTCAGAGCCAGCCCCGCTGCTGGCGGGGAGGCGGCGGGAGGGGCCTCAGCCTGCTTGGAACGAGTTACCCTTCCTATGGGAAGGTCCAAGCCCCGGAGCTTGCCCTTCCTTCTCTCTGCCACTGAGAGCCTGCAAGCAAATGGTTTAACTTTCCACGTTGGGAGATAACGTTAAAAAAAACCAACCAAAACCTACAAAAATTAAAGAGTGGAGTTAGGAACTGCGGGAAAGCTAGATTAAAGACATAGTTTTGCTAATAATATGGTTTGCACTCTTGTGGCTATTTGCAGTGTCTTTTAAAGGTGATTTTTTTTGAGGTTCCTTCTTGCCCCCTAAACATTTAGGTAGTTAAATTATTTTTTTTTTGAAACTCTTGTTTTGTGATGTGTTATTGACAGTCAAAGCAGGTTTTCCTATGGCAATATAAACTGGCTGTGAATAGTAATTTTAAAAGACTTGCAGATTATTTTATTGCATCTGAGTTGTAAATCCCTTACAACAGAATTCTTGCTTGTGAAATGAGTTACCAATAAAGCCTTGTAATGGTCAGAAGTGAAATACACACAAGAAAATTGCAAGGCTCTTGCTTTGCAGCTTCTGAAAGCCTGTGCTAAGACTACTCTTGGCAATAAAGATAATAGGAAATACAGCAGTACTCCTCACACTGAAGTTTGTAACAGAGGCAAGCGTGTGTGGAGTTGGATGCTATCAAGTCTTACGTTTTCCCTAGTGCAAGCAACTTTGTGCAGTTCTGTGCAGCATCTGTGATGATGAGTCTTCTTGAGATGGTTGAGATAGTGGTTTACTTCTTGAGCTGGTTTACTTCAGCCAGAAAGAGCTGGCCTGCGTGTATCTGCTGCCTCCCCTATGCTGGGTCTGTCAGGTGCCGGAGTGCCAGAGCCAGCACAAATAGGAATTAGCAGGACTGAGACTGTCAGCAATCTCAGGCACCTTAGAAGATCTTGCCTGAGGTCCAACCTTGTGAAATCTCATACGTGCAATGCCTTCAGGCTCAGTGTATTCAAGGCATGTTGTTTGACACGTCTGTAATGTCTTTCGAAACTGCACCATGATCTAGATCCCGAAGAATAGAAGACTAAGGGTTGAACAGGGGAATGTGGAGACTTACTTTCTTCGCTTTGGTTTTGTGCTTACTTAGTTACTGATGTAGGTTTAGACCTTTTTATTCTGCAGTTGGACACAATATCCTCATATGAAACTTTTGAGGGCAGCTTTTTTTTTGGCCTTTTTTTTTCTTTTTTTGAGATGAAAGATTTGGTTTTCCCTCCTTCTTCTCCCAGAAGGCTTAAACAGCAGTTATAAAGTAATGATTGGTTCTAGGCAGAGAAAGTTATTTGATACAGAGAACTTGTGATGATTGTTAGTAAATAATATCTCAGTCAGAAGAAAAACTGTTTCTCAGTCAGAAACACTAATCAGATATGCAAGATAAAGAATATTTAGAAAAGTAATGCTTTACATTCTTTTGGTTATATTTGTATTTATATTTTGGCTTTATAATCTGCAAGTTATAGTTTACTGGTTTTTATCCACTTATGTAGTGCACCTGCATCATGTCCATCTTTAAAGCAGTACTGTTTTCCCTAGTGCCATGTAATTATTTGTGTTGATTACAGCTTGGAGAGTATTAGAGTTGGGAGGTTCGGAGCTGGACGCGGTCGAGAGAGGCTGTAGTCAGTGTGAGATCGATCAATGCGATGGGAGTGTGGGATACGGAGGAAGCCCAGATGAAAGTGGAGAAACAACTCTGGATGCAATGATTATGGATGGGTAAGGAAACTGCATGGAGAAAAGAATGATCCCTGTCATTTTTAGTACGCTTAAGGGTTGTTACAAGATCTTGTTGCTTTGGGGCTCACTATGGGACAAGCTAACTTGTGGAACTAGGAAAAATAACATACCTGATTGGTGGAAAAATAGGAAATGACTCTTCACTCGTAATGCAGTAATCCAGTTCTAGGCACAGCAGTTGCAAAACAGATGGTTTGCAGCATTGTTAGCTTTCCCTTTACATTCAGTCCATAAATATTTCACTTTTGGAGCAATTGTCTTCAATAATTTATTTGCTGTTTAAAGCTGTCCTGATTAAAAAGTAATTGCAAGTGTGTGGTTCGTGTTATGAGTTTATGTAACAAAATAGTTACTCTACTGAAAATATTGTGATGGAGGTATTGTTTCTTGAGGAACATCTCCATGCCTGTGAAAGGAAACAATATATGTAGGAAGCCTTTCCCTACTAATGTGATGCTATCTGTCTGTGGCCTAGAACAGTTGAAGCATTATGTTGAAGGAGCAAGCTTTTCAGTTTAGATGAGAACAGATTTTGTCTAGTAAAAAATGTGCAGTTATTCTCTTAGTTTTAATAAGTTTTAAATATTCCTTGTTTCCAGCAACACTATGGAAGTCGGGGCTGTTGCAGATCTCAGGCGTGTGAAAAATGCAATTGGTGTAGCACGAAAGGTCATTGAATACACTAAGCATACATTACTAGTGGGAGAGTCAGGTAATTATTCCTTGAACTGTTTCCAAGTCAAACCGTCGTTTTAAAATACTTCCTGTTAAAATTAGCATGTTTTAATCTTGGTAATAAAGGTGGAAGAATTCCTTGACAATCAAATCACTCTACTCAAATAGTTCAAAAGTGTTTATTCTGTCATTCTTTGTGTATGAAATAGGTTTATTTTTAGATGGAAAAAACCCAGTTTTATGTTTTTTCCACCAGCTTAACTGCAAATATTGACTTGTAGTCCCAAGGCTTTGCTAATATTACCGATATCCAAGTTATCAAAGATGATTTATTAAAAGTCACTGTAGAAACTGTTAAATGTAAATGTAGCATTTAAAACCATGAAGTAACTTTTTCAAAGGAATGGCAGGATTGATAGACACTAGAGTTAAATTTTAATATTTTGGTATATATTGAGCATGATTAGTGTATTTCATAGTTTAAAAGTATTAGTTAGAAATTAAATGTGAAAAAGCTCATTGCTTGTGCTCCCAGGCACAACAAAAGAGTAATAACAGATTGGAGGCTTAGTTGAGCTTTTTAAATATGGGCTGCTGTTGGCAGAAGAATACCAATTTCAAAAAGAGATGTACATTCCTCAGAGGTATGTGAGTGGTGAACAGGTTTCTTGTCTTTTAAAAAGCCTGCTCTGAGCCTGTACCTACTCAGAAAGAACTATGGAGATAAGTGTAGAAATTGACATGTGAGCATTAATTGGTGATACAAGTGCTTTGAAATTGATGAGAAAAGATAAAAGATTCTTGAAGGAATTAGCATGTACAGAAGTAAGTGCAAGAGCAATTTTTTGATGGAGTAAAAGGGAACAATTTTGAGAGGTGAGGATACAGTTTGACAGAAGGTCTGAACAGAGAAACCTGCAGATTCTATTTAATTTAAGGCAATTGACAATGATTCCAAGTGGCTTGGCTAAGAGATATTTCACAGATAGTGCAGAAAAAGAAATTGGTCAGGTGTTAAATAGTGGAGGGAGAAAGACTCCTAATACTCATTTGCCTGTCATTGCTAGTTACCATAGTATTTTTAAATTTTAATCAGTAGAATGAGCAGAAGAGATAAGGAAAATGAAGAAACAGAAGGATTAAAGTGCTGATTTAAAATATATCTTCCAACCTAAGAAGATAGCTGTTTGCCTAATGGATGCATGTGGACAAGTTGTTACACTGAGTCCTTACTGTCAGTGATAGCTTCCTCAGAAGAAAATGTCCAGCAGTAATGGCAAAAGAAAGACAGGAAAGGTGAAGATTTATCTGAATAAAAATTGAAGATGATGTTTAATGAATTAATGAAAGTAGTGGAGAAATTGAGAAAGACTATCTCTTCTGAAGAAATTTATTTTTTGTGGAAATTGGAACTTGGGTAAAAGAAATGACGAATAAAAAGAAAATGCATTTGAACCTTCAAACTGGCACACGAGACAACAGTTTATTTTCTAAATAGAAATACTTACATTATGGAAAAGCTAGCTAGAATACTAGAGTCTTTTCATATAAATGCTTGTAATCTCTGCAGGCATTTTTTATTCAAGACGCAAAATTGCTGAGGTTATTCCATATTTTTCTCCCAATAACTAAACTACACTTTTATTTGAATATACCTAAAGATATAATCCAGGGAAGTCTACCTGTCTTCTAAAATTGCATTTTTATGAGTGGTTGACACTAGAGAAGAAGAGGTAAGCTGTGGCATGCATTAATTTCAACAACTTCATAGTTTTGAAACATATGTCCTGTACATTGTTCCTGTGTGTAAACCTTTAGTGAAAGTAATATGAAAATTTTGTTTCTGATGTTAAAAACAATGTTGCAACCTGTTAGAATGTAACTACACCTAAATAGCACAGTTCACAGTTCTGTTTATTTTGACTCAAAAAATTGAAATTTAGATATTTTAAAACCTTTGGTACATCGACAACTTAAGGAAGAGGATGTATTACAGAATCACAGAATGGTTGATGTTGGTAAGGACTTGAGGTCTTCTGGTTCAGCACCCCTTGCTCACGTAGAGCCACCTACATCTGGTTGCCCAGGGCCCTGTCCAGGTGGTTTTGAATATCTCCAGAGATGGAGACTCTACAACCTCTTTGTGCACAACCTGTGCCACTGATCACACTCAGAGGAAAAAATGTTTCCTGTTGTTCAGAGGGAACCTTATGTTTCAGTCTGTGCCAATTGCCTCTGGTCCTGTCACTGAGCAGCACTGAAACCAGACTAACTGTTGTCTTTGCACCTTTCCTTGAGATATTTATATCCACTGATGACATCCTCCCTGAGCCTTCTTTTCTCCATGCTGAACAATCCCAGCTCTCTCAGCCTTTCCTTGCAGGAGAGATGTTCCAGTCCCTTAGTCATCTTTGTGGTCCTTTGCTGGGCTGTCTCCAGCATGTCCATGACTCTGCTGTAGTGAGAGGCTCAGAACTGGACCCAGTATTTCATGTGTGGCCTCGCCAGGGCTGAGTAAAAGAAAAGATGACTTCTCTTGACCTGCTGGCAACACTCCTCGTAATGCTGGAGCCCAGCTTGCACTGTTACCTGCCTTTGATGCAAGGGTATGTTGCTGGCTGGTATTCACCTTGCTGCCCCTCAGAACCAAATCTTGTCCTGCCAAGTTGCTTTATGGACACTGTATTGACCCCAGTGAGACACTGCTAGTTACTGGTTCCAACTGGACTTCCTACCCCTGATCACAACCCTCTGAGCTAAGCTCTTAAGCCAGTTTTCAGTCCTCACACTCTGCTGATCCAGTCCATACTTCATCAGCTTCTCTTTGGGCATCTTATGGGAGCCAGTGTCAAGAGCCTTACAGAAGTCAAGGTAGACAATAGCCACTGCTCTCCCCTCATCTACTGAACCAGTTGTTTCATTATAGAGGGTTATCAGACTGATCAAGCAGGACTTCCCTTTTGCAAAGCCATGATGACTATTCCGAATCATGTGCTTGTCCTTCATGTGCTCAGAAATTATTTCCAGGGTTATTTGTTCCATTTTCTTAGTGATCAGGGTAAGGCTGACCAGCCTGCACTTCCCTGGGTCTGCCTCTTGACAGTGGTGTAGCTTTTGTTGAACAGATATAGATAACCACACTCATCAGTTCTTGCATTGTTAAAAGAACTGCTTTCTCTATCTGTTGCCTTAATTTTTTGGGGGAAGTCTTAGAAAACTAGCAATAAAGGACACATATATCAATGTAGAGAGTGTGATGAGGAATATTCAGTGCAGGATGATTACAAGTGAGGAAAAAAACTTATTTTGGTTATTGACAAGAAATTTTCTTGTTTGTCTCTAACAGGTGGGAAAGCTTCATAATCACAGTGACCTTTTTCTCTTTTTGTTCTTGTGATACTTAGACCAATAGTCGAGGTAAACTGTTCAGGGTGTAAAAATGAAGAACTCTGCTTCCTGAAATAGAAACAATGTTTCAAAGATTATGAAAGAATTCCTGAAGAACATGCACAAGCACAATTTTATCTTACAAAAAAAAAAGGCAAACAAAAAAACCCAAATCGCGCCTGTTTGTTCTATAAGTGGGAAAATAAATATCTATTTAATTGAAGCTGTCAGTTTTCTTTTCCTTTGAGTGTTAAGGTACTTTAATTGTGTCAGTTTTTAAGAAAAACATAGAAAAGCAGTCCAGAAATATTAGAAGGCTTCTCTTAATTCTTGGACTCTATAAGTTTGTTCAGCTGTGTATTATTGTGACATTATTATCAAGGACTGATAATATAAATTCAAGCATCTGAACCTAGCAACAGTATCTGCTACTGGGTAATATCAAAGGTATCTACAGCTAAAAGATGAAAGAAGAGTTGATCTTTTTTCTTTTCCCTTTGCCTAATGATAAAAGTCATTCTTAGAAGTGTAGCATTCTTTCATTGCTTGTGTTGGTATTTCTTTTGCATTTCTTTTTCTCTTGGCACGTACTGCATTAATTTTCAAGACAAGGATGCAGTCACTTTTAAAGCTGCGAGGAAGAAGTGAAATGTGGTGTAAACGGGTGGATTGCTTTCAAGTGTCAGAGTTTTAATGGCAAATGTTGTGCTTCTATATTACTAATATTTGATTAAAAACTAGGTTTTTTTAGGAAAATGTACTTATATTTGTATGACTTACTTATTTCCGTGACCCACACAGCCTAGGCCATTCTTGCTCTACACTCTTATCTGTGTCCAGTTGATTAACAGAGTTGTATTTGTTTCTCTTTCAATGGGAAAACTTTTATGTTACTGCCTGTGAAATAAGAGTTGGCTACTGCGATTATTCTTCACTCTAATGGCTCATACTGCTCCCTGAAGATGTATTTCTCATCTCGAAAAAGGATGTAGAACTTCTTGATTTCTATAAAAAATAACATGAATGCATTATCATAAAATACATAAAACTGTGAATAAATCAATGTTTCCTTTTTATTTTGTTCTTGCTTTTCAAGCTTCCCTGTTTGCTGTGAGAATGGGGTTTCCGTATGAAGATTTAACTACCCAGAAATCCCTTTCACTGTATTCAGAGTGGCTTAATCAAAGCTGTCAGCCAAACTACTGGAAGGTACGGTGCAGTGATGGCAGTGAAGGGGGGGATTTAGAAAGTCAGTAATGCAGCATTGCCTCTTCCTTTCAGCTTATGTTGAAGTTACGCTTTACATGTGAAGAAAAAGAAGTTTTGCTTGTTAAATAGAAAAACTTGGTATTACTAAGCACGTGCTAGACTTGGGAGTGTATGTGTCTAGTTCTTATTTCTTAGATCCTGCTGATTTTGACCTTGCTGCAGTAGTATTTTGGTGTGGGAGGTATTTTTTAGTTCTTAATTAGGACAGGACCTACCAAAAAAAAACCAAAGCAGTGCATGTATTTTTTGATGCATATATAAATTTCTGAAAGAAAATCTTACAGTAGTAATTAAGGTCTTTAAATAGTTAGTTGAGAGGCTTTTTGCAGACCTGTGAATACATCAGCTTAGTGCAGATGTCCATTAAACTTACCTGTTTGGCTTGATTGGATGGGGTTTTCTTTTGCTTTGGGTGTTACAGATTTTTACATGTTTGTACACTGATTTGGGGCTTTTTTTTGACCAGTCAGTTGAGAAAAGAAATTTTTCCAGTAGGAAAATCTTTTAACTGTATAATACCAGATATCAGTCTTTATTCATTAAGCAAAACAATTTGTGGGATCTCAGTACATCTCTATGGTTTAAGTACTGGGCATCTGATGCCTGTATGGTAGATTATAGGTATTGATTGGAGTATTTTTAAATTTATCTGTATTGAATATATTATATTATTCATGCAAATCACAAACTAATTACAGAATGTGGTGCCAGACTCTTCAAAGTCCTGTGGACCATATAAACGGCCTGAAGAAGTAACTTACAAAGAAGAACAGACCAGCTCACAAAGAAGTGTTCATAACCATGATACTATTGGTAACAACTTTTGGTAACTCTGATGCTGGTCTTTTTTTCTCATTCCTCTAATGATTAAATCATACTGATTTAAAGAAAAGTAATTCATATAGGAATTATTTCCTGTTTATAGTGGTTTCAAGGTTCTGTTACTTATGTGTTAGGATGGAGTGCCAAAAAGTAGGATTTGTTTTTGGTTTTTTTCCAGTTCACTGACTCTACGGCCACTTGCTTCATTTTTTGCCCTTAGCTTTTGTTCATTACTCTGCTGCTTTTCCCACAGATGCCTTGGCATAATTGCTTGGGCAGCTGTGGATGCTTAAAAAACTGATTAAGTTAAAAATAATTATGTTTATCTTGATTATGGTGTCGCTGTCAGACCAACTTAAAAGGCCTTGCAGTTGTAGAAGAAATGAGTAAACCATTAGTCCTGCTGCCAACTAAAAGTAGTGTTTGTCACACTCCTTAAGCTTATAAAACAAAGTTTGCTTTCATTTTTCTTCTATTCTGGCTTTTTTCTCAATCAGTAAATTTCTACAGAAACTAATATGCTTAAAACAGGTTAACAGTAGTAGTCCCAAAAACTTCTAAGAGTTTACTGATTGAGGACTGTTAATTGCTAAGCCTATAAGTTGATTAATGAGCAGGACTAGAGCAGTTACAGATTCATGTTTTTCAAAGCTTTATACTTTGTAGTATTGAAACTTGCACTTTTTGGTTTAGTTTGGATTTTTCTCAGTTTAGCAATCCAGAACTTTTTGTCTGATGGTCTTTACAATACCAAGAATTAACAACTTGTTTCCAGTGTGAATCTTTCTTCTTTGTTTCTAGTTCATTCTACTAATAATCAATTAATAGTCTACAGAAGTCAGGTGACCTACCAAATTCTGAAGTTGATAGCTAGCTTACTGGGATAAAATGTCTTCAGTGAGTGCTGGAAAACTCAGAAATGTGGAGTGTCAGGAGAGAGGAATCTGCTAAATACAATCTATCATTAAGTAGTCTTAGGCTGTTTTGCAGTAAATGATGGTATTTTGTATTAGTATTTCAAGTTCTCCCACCCCACTGTTTTACATATGAAATATCTCTGTGAGTAGCACATTTTACAAGTCTTCATTCAGCATGCATTTAGGACATTGGTATGAACTAATGCCCTTCCAGTCTTTTTTCAGAGGCCATTGGGTCTGGGCCTCTATGTTTTTAGCTTCTACTGATTGGGAAGCTTTTCTGTGAGAAGAAGATACTGCTTAGTGAGGTCAGAGAAACAGAATTCAACTCACCAGATTCTGCTTCTTGGCTCTCAGTTTGTACTGGAGTTTTATGCTAGCAGCAATTCATGCCCTCTCCTGCTCTATGGAGGTCACGTGTTGCTGTATGGAGGTCAAGTGTTGCTCTATGGAGAAGCAGCTGATCCCAAATCCAATTCCAAGTGACAATCTAAACTTCTTTAGTATGAGGCAGTGGCTTTCTTATCACAAAACAAGCAAGGGGTAGACTCATCCATGCATTTTGTTGCCTGTCATGTAATTCTAGTTACTTTGGTAGGCAGTATGTCATCTTCTGCCAAATACAAGCTCATGCATCTGACTTTTTTTTTTTAATTTCCTTCAAGCATCGTTTATAATTTCCAAACTTTGTTGTTCTGATGATATTGGTGCTTCGTGTGGTGACACCAGGTACTTGTTCTCTACTGGATAGCAAAGGTATCAGGAGGCAGTGGCTGCTTGGGCAGCAGTAACATACAGCTCTGAACAGTGTGGCTCTCACTGTTTCATATTCCTTTTTGAGCTCTTGTAATATATCCTAAAAGTTTCCAAATCTCTTTTAAAAAAAACTTGTTTTCCTAAAGAGTACTACTCTTGTACTTCAGGATATCAGTAATTTGAATAGTCTAGGCATTGTGGTTCTGTTTGATAAACATAGGGCCAGTTAAATAAATTCGTTAGTAGTATTTCTGAATATGTCTTGTCCCTGTTGAAAATCTTAGGTATGGTTGTAATCGGTGTGAGTGGAACCGTTGCTTCTGGGACGTCTACTAATGGTGCAATCCACAAAATTCCAGGGTTAGTATCTCTGATTTTACAAAAAAGCTGGTTTTCCCACCTTGTTTCCTATGATAAACTTGTCATTGGGGTGTAAAACATTAACCTTCAGGTCACAAAATGACCTTGCTTGGTTTTGTGCACTTGCCATAGATCCTAATGCTGAGAAACTGATTCAGTTGCAAGCCTATGTGTGTTTATTTATAGAGGGAATGCTTGTTTTTCAGCTTACTTAATTCACTGTACAGAGACACAAACAACTGGCACAGTTGTGAGACAACTTGTAAGGCAAGGCACCAGAGACAAATAAGCATTTTGGAGAGGCACACAGTCTCCTAAGAAACGTACATAAAATCAGAGCCCCAGGTTTGTGTTTTGTCTTTGAGATAGTTCTTCTACACAGTTAGGATTATTGTCTGTCAACCAAGTCAGGCAACTTCTGGATTTAGCAACAAGTTATTGAACATATTAATGTCCCCAGCTGCTTACTGTTGCCCACAGGCTAAACCTCACTGGCTTAACTGTAGTCAGTATAATAACAGACAGTTGTGCATTGGAGGTGGATTAAGCCTCAGGTCAGTCAGGTTATCACAGATCACTTTTACTGGTAGTTTTAAGACAAGACTTTTGACTGCAGTGGATTGACCTCTTTACCTGTTCTGCTCTCCTGTGGGTTTAATGCTAAGCCAGCTGGAGGCAGTAAGGCTGACAAAGTTTGGCTTTTGTTTCCCATTGTTCACTACAGACGTGTCGGAGATTCTCCAATAGCTGGAGCAGGATCCTATGCAGATAGTACAGCTGGAGGAGCTGCAGCCACTGGGGATGGTGACATCATGATGCGCTTCTTACCCAGGTTTGTCCTTAGGGCAGACTTTGCTAGATTTCTGCAGCAAACTGTGGACTCAGCAAATGAAGAAATTGATTAAAAATATGGTCTGACTTAGTGGCTGCTGAAGTGGGAGTGGAAGGAGTGGAAGGGGAAAGAACAGTAGCAGAATCAAGTTATTCTTATGATCTGTCTTAAAAGAAGGGACTTAAATATCTTGATAACAGATCCCTTAATACTGCCAAACTGTGAGCAAACAGGCAGCAGGTAATGAGTATATTTCCAACCTGTATGCTTTTTAGCAGAACTGGTTAGCTTTCTTCTCCGAAGAGTTTTGGTGTGTGGGAAAGTATCATCAGTTGTAGAAAGGATGAGGTGTGGGTCTCAGCTCACTCAGGAGGTCTCACTGCAGCAATCCTTTGTAATTGCATGTAATTTAAAACTGAAAGGTGTTTTAGTGTTGTCACTGTGGTTGCATAAACTCTGTAAGACATGGCTCTCTTCATGAGCATCCTTGTGAGTCAGTGTCAGCAGGAACGAATTATGGAAATCCATGCTGATCATAATGGGCACTGATGCTTGAAGGATAATATAGAAGTGGCCTTCATATTGCTCAGGCGACTTTTCTGAAACTCTGACAGCCAAGAAAGCCTGCTAGATGTTGCATATTTACAGATGTCATCAGTGAATTTCAAGCTGTTCCAAGCCAGTCTTTCAAATACAAGGCTGTTGACCACTTAATGAATTATCCATCTCATCATATAACATACCAAGACTAGTAGTGAGTTGATCTCCACTATAAGGTTAGTCAGTAAAAGCTTAGATTGCACTTAAGCAGCCTGATGTGTTTGTCTGTAATGCCTAAAACATTTCATGTTGGCACCAGTGGGTTATCCATCAGACTAGGTGGTTAATTACTGATTCCTCATAGATAAAGATTTTTACTAATTCCATGATATTTAGATATTCCCACATGAAAACAAAGACTAGAAATAACCTCCCAGAAGGGAAGGAAGTGTCAAATAAAGGGCAAAATTGCTAATATTTTCTGTATGCCTTCTTTGAGGTGGTAACTTCTTGTTGAGTTTTTGATTAGTGAAATACAGTTTTAAATGCAGATAGTTATCTTTAGATAACTTGAACCTATTTGATTGTTAGAATAAATCAAAGATAATACAGAGTCTCAAAATGCAAGAGATGTTCTTTTCTGTGGTAATTTGATAACATCTGTAATTAATGCAATCTGTAGATGTCTTAGTGTAACAAGAGTTGATCTTGGTATATATGCATCTTTCATCAAAGTGATGGACTGTTGTTTGCTTGTAAGTTATGTCATGAGTTATCATTTAATCTTCAGGTTCCGAAAGAAAATGGTAACATAAGTAATTTTTTACCTCTCAGGACATTTTGGAAATGCAACTGGTTCATCTCAAGCAATTCCTTTAGATATAAAGGAAATTCATTTTGAGTACTCTTAGAATAAGATTTTTTTTTTTTCAATCACTTTGCAAAAAGTTTGAAAGCAGCTCAAAGTCCTAATCAAAACATGGTACCTTCATATTCATAAAACAAAATGTGTCAATTTTGATGTTTTCAGAAACTTAATTTTTTTCTGAAAGATTTTTTTAATGCTTACTGAAATCAATAATTTATCAGTAATGTAATACTGAGTTTTTCTCAAAAAATTACCTTGACATTAGCCTTTTTGAAAATTGGCAATTACTTCTAATGTCAAACTTAATAATGTAATGAAAAATAGAAGCCACTAAGTCTTCTAAGCCACTGCTCCTTGCAGTTCTTTAACTGATCTTTTGCTTAGCCTCTTCAACTGCAAATGATCAGAGTTCTCTCTTGGCTTGACCTGCCATAGAATGACAGATAGTATAGATGACATCTTGTAGTCCCTTTTAGTCTTGTTTTTAATTGCTTTTTATGTAGAACTTGAGTAATCATCGCCAATATGAAGTTGGCCTAGAAATTATTTATCATGTGTTTCTATTATTCAAAGAAACCAAGGTCTATTCTGTGGTATTTTAAATTACATAACCTGAGTATGCCTGTTTTCTCGGTATGGGGTTGTCGTTTCTTTAGTTATCAAGCTGTGGAATATATGAGGATGGGAACAGACCCAACACTAGCCTGTCAGAAAGTTATTTCCAGAATCCAGAAGTATGCTCCAAAGTTCTTTGGTGCTATCATTTGTGCCAATACAACTGGAAGTTATGGTATGTGTTTTGTTTTTCAGACAAAGGTGCTTGACCCTAACTAGATCACAGAAGTACAAAACTGAATGTAGATTTTATAGAAGACTGCAGCGGTACTGGCCATTCCCAGTATGGAATGCTGGGTAGCACGGCAGCTGTGTCCTAGTGCAGACTGGAGATAATTTAATTTTGCATTTTGATCTCTTAGACTTCCATGAAATTTATGGAAGTCTTAGCAAAACCCAAAAATATTTACAACCTTCATTTGTTTTCCTGGACTGCATATGATTAATTTGAAGGTTTTAAAAAAGACTGCTTTGCCTTCCCTAGATATGGCATAAGGGAGGGAGTATTTGAATGTTAAGCATAGCTTCAAAGCGATCTAAGAGTAGTCATTGTGCCTGGCATCTCATTAGTGGACTCTTAGATCAGTAGGAAGTACAATTTGCTAATCAATGTGGATTATTTACTTAGACTGCTTTGCTTATTCTTTGATCTCTTACTTCCTATAGTTCTGTGTTTAAGAGATTAGTGTTGAAGGAACTCATTAAATTAATCAGGATTGAAAGAGAGAGATTTTCCTGACTTGTGTTACTGTTTTGAATTGTAGTCTAAGGGCATTAATTGCACTACAGCAGTCAGTAGTACTGTATTTTAACTTAAAAATTAAATGCTTTCAAGATGTCCTGGGTTAAACAGATTGTAAAAGAATAATTATACCACTGTAGTAGAATTAGTAACTGGATCTTTAGATGATCAAATACAATGACAGAGACACTAATCCCAAATGTAACAAATTAGAATTTTTTTTTCTTTCTTTCCTAGGTGCTGCATGTAATAAAATTCCAGGATTCACTCAGTTTCACTTCATGGTTTCAAGCCCTTTGCTAAGTCGACCAACTGAGCAAGTAGTAGATTGCATTTAATTTCTTTTGTCCTATTAACATCTCAACCTAGAAGAGGACACTTGTCCTTCGGGCACACTTACTTCTTAAAATGATTGTTACAAGCATCTAATGGCTCTTATGATCTGCTTGCTTTCTTAAGAACTGAGTAGCCAGAAGTGATGAATAGTAACCATTGAACAGGTCCTTTGCTTTGCCATTTAAAAATATATTTGTCCGACATCTGGAATAATGGGCTAGAAGGGGAACTATGACTACACATAGTCACACTTATGTTGAATATATTTAATTGTCTTTCTAAGATTTAGTCCAGGTTTTCTTTTCTCTTGAAAATAAAATTGCATGAAAATGCTGACAAGCAAGGAAAGGGGGTTAAAGAGTAGTGGAGACTATTTCAAAGCTTTAATGAAGAGGTAAGGAGTCCTTTTGGACTGTTCTAACTTGTTCCACAACAGCTGAGAATAGAGAGAACATGCAAGCATCCCTGGTAGTACAGACCTTCAAGGAATTTTGGTTGACTGACTGGATGTGAAGACAGTTGGAAATCTTCCTGTCACCCTTTTTTTGTAGTGGAAGATAAGTTATGAATCATAATCACAGTGATTTCCTTGTCACTAATATGCTGTGCACTCACCCTGTCCTATAGCACATTTACCTCTGCAGAGGAGCCATTGAATGCTTAGAGTGTGACATTTACCTACAGCTTCGGGTTTTGTCACTTTCTGTGTCTAGAAACAGCAGGATTCATTTGCTACGAAACTTTAGCATCATGAGGATTGTTCCACAGGTATTTGAAGATCTGTTTGATCATTCTTTTAAATTGGTGGCTTGCTGATCATTTGATGGAATCTTTGCTAAACTTGAGCTAGGAAATGGCAAAAGGGGGGAGGGAGTAAAAAGAGTGTGTCTTGTCACTTTAATT
Organism: Falcunculus frontatus; assembly: GCA_013398115.1. Classification (NCBI taxonomy): domain Eukaryota; kingdom Metazoa; phylum Chordata; class Aves; order Passeriformes; genus Falcunculus; species Falcunculus frontatus. The sequence continues at coordinate 1,739,889 of VZRV01002226.1, forward strand.
ATTCTCTGTCTACTTAAATAAAATCATTGGGTAATAAAAGCACACCTTAATGTATTAGTAAAATTGTTAGATGCTTGTGTACTGTGCCTTAGATTGATTGTTGGTTTCTGTTTCAAGTTGGTATCTTTAAAAGATGGAAATAAACCATTCAAACTAGAATCGCTATCTTTAATGGCCTGCTATTGAACTTCATCAAGAAAGTGATTTATTCACTTCTGTCACTGGATCCTCAGAGCATGTTGTAGCACAGTGTTCACTGCAGGCCACAGCAAGCTTTTGTCAGAGAAACTCCTACTGAATATATCTGTAATGGCTTAAGGTAAGTTTTCTACCTGTTCTGCCTACAAGCCATCTGCCATGGATTGTTCCCCTGTTCTCGGCACTGGTGAGGCCACACTTCAAATGCTGTGTCCAGTTCTGGGCCCCTCACTACAAGAAAGACATTGAGGGGCTGGAGTGTGTCCAGAGAAGGGCAACAGAGCTGGTGAAGGGTCTAGAGAGTAAATCCTAGGAGCAGCAGAGGGACCTGGGGTTGTTTAGCCTGAAGAAAAGGAGGCTTGGGCCATATCACTCTCTACAACTGCCTGAAAAGAGGTTGTAGGAAGGTAGGAGGTGGCCTCTTTACCCAGGCAACCAGTGACAGGGCAAGGGGAAAGGGCCACAAGCTGTGCCAAGGGAAGGTCAGGTTGGACATCAGGAGGAGTTTCTTCACTGGAAGTGTGGTCAAGCATTGGAATGGGCTGCTCAGGGAGATGGTAGAGTCACTATCTCTGGAAGTGTTCCATAAAAGACTGGATATGGCACTTAGTGATACAGTTGGACTTGTTGATCTTGGAGGTCTTTTCCAACCTTATTGATTCTATTATTCTATGAAAATTACTTGTCTCTATGAGACATAGGTATTAATACATGTGGTTTGATAATGTGGGTTGCTTTGTGATGATGAATTAGTTATAAATGAAAGAGTTTGTGTAAATTATTTTGCTATATCATTATTTTGACAATATATTAAATCATAATATTAAGAATGTACCATTCTGATGTTATGGGCAGAATTCAGAATTAGAAAAATAATGTGCTTGATATTTTGTCTTAAAATATTTCTTTAAAGGTTATTAATGTTGTGCAGACACATGAATTTTTTTTAAGAAAGATAAATATCAAGTACAAACGCCTGTCAAAAATAAGCAAAAACTATGACAATTTCTGCTGGGGTTGCAAAAAACTATTTTACTGTTTTCTATTACAGTTTTTACTATCCAACTTCTACTACACAGAATATGAGTATTTGCAATATAGTGGTACAATTGAATGCATCCTGTCTAAAGCTGTGGGGCTTTTTTAAGTTCATTACCTTCTGTTTAGCTGGGTTTTTTCTGTTTCTAAAACTTCTTACCAGATTTATTTTTCATGTAATGAAGACAGAAAAAGAATATTAGCTCAACAGTCTGACTAAAAGTGAATTGTGCTCTATTTTTTGCATGGCATCAAATTGTTCTTTAATGAAGCAGTCTGTGTGTACCCTGGCAATGTTTCATATGCACTTACTGAAGAAAGCTTCCCTGTCATTTCACCATTTATAGGTTACCACTGAAACATGTTCTTTCATTTATAACTGCCTCAGTCAGGAATATTTCAGAGTTTTAGAGAATTCAAGACTGATTTTTAGATGGAATCTACAAGTAATACTATATAAACTGAAGTGAATCTATCAGCATTTGTTCTTTGAGTTTAGTTTATCACATGACTGTTGTAACTCATTAACAGTGCTGTTCATTCTTGTTTTGAAACACAGACTGTGCAGAATTTCTGTGCCGTTATCTGTAGTCTCTGTGAATGAGGAAACATCAGTTATGCAGTTAAATTTACTCCAGCTCTAAAACACAGCAGATATGGTATATATTAAGCACTGAAGTACAAATGTTTTCACTTGGGGGTCTGTTCATTCCTCCACATAAATTCCATTAAATTTACAGCAAAAACTGAAATGATTATGGAGCAGAAGTGACTGAATCTCAGGATTTTGTGACTAATACTGTTATTATTGTTTAAGCTGCTAAGTCAGGAGCAAACATTTACATTTGTGCATTTAACAACCTTAGCTGTGTTTTTATTTTCTTTTTTCCCCCTGACAGTTGGAATCAATGTAAGTAAATACAGCTGCTGGTACAGTGCTGTCTTGGTGTGATTAGCTCATACCTTTACAGTGACAGGTGGTGGTCTGCGAAATAAAAGCAATAGCAACTTCAAAGGGTGCCAGTTCAAGGAATCCCTGTTACTGGTGACTTTTTTTTCTTTTTCCTAATAAGAGAGGGAAAAATCTTTAGAAGAAATTTTGATTATAGTTTTTCCAGGTAGAGGTTTACAAAAGCAATTGTATTGTTAATGTCGGGCGGTTTTATTGGTTAGAAATGGTGATTTTGGTGCTCTGCATAGAAAAAAAAAAAACCTGACGTGTTAGATGAACAGGAAATTTCATGTTTTCGCCATTTGCAAACTTGCCAGACAGACTCTGAAATACATTTTGACTCTAATTCTGTTTGTTGCTGTGTTATTATTTTGACTGCTGGTGTTGTGTTAATATAGAAAGCAGTGGACTTTGCCACTTGAATATTGTTGGGAAGTAGGGTTGCATTTTATATTTCTACTTTCTAAGCATTTATCACTTAAAGATCCAGAGAAATAAGAAATTCAATTTAGCAAGAAATCCAGCGGCCTTGGTTTTTTGGAATATTCTTATGTACAGATGAGAAGAACCCAAACTTTTTATTTTTCCAATACAATTATAAAGAGATTGTTATAGACCTCCCAAACAGGAGACAGGCTTTTTCCTCTATAATCAGAAGAATCCCAGTGGTGTTTTTCCTGTTCTGCTGCCATTAATGGTATTTTACATTTTCTTCAAATGTGTAATCTGTCAATTTATAAATGTTTTCTTTATCTTATTTTTGCTTTCTTTGCTGTCAGCAGAACTGTCATAACAGCTTTCTTGACACATTCTGGCTATACCCATCCAGGTTCAACTGTTGCTTAATTTTCTTTTTGAAGTGTACTTCATGTATGATGTAGACTGTGTGGTATTATTATTTTGTCAAGTAGTATTTGGCAGAGAGGATTCAGTTCTATATGCTATGACCTTTTAAAGGTGGCACGATTACTGAAGCAGTAGATTACAGTATCACAGTAGTACAGATTTAGAATTATACTTAGCGAGATCATGAATGCTTATTGTTTCTAAGTAGATGCTTGATGGTATATGTGGTTATTTATTAAATACAGTGTGACAGGCTATTTGAAAATAAAAACAGTTATGCTGCTAGCTCAATGCTGCACCTGGATAGACATTGTCACAAGAAAAATTCCACGACAAATTATCATGGACCATCTGTGAGATTTGTGGTTGGATTAGCAGGCTGATACATAGAGAAGTATAAAGGAACTGAACCTTTCCATAAGTTAATATTTTTTTCTGCAGCATTTTTCCTGATCATTGAGTAGCAATGTAGAGCTGATGGTTTCCTACTTGCATAATAATTTATTTAGCTATGTGGGTTTTTTTCTGAAGGATTTACAGTAATAGATGTAGCAAAATACTATAGTTTAAAAGGGTGGATGTAAAAAGTATTATAAACAAGTTTAATTCATATGCAGTCAAGTGTGTTTTGCTAATCTGGTTGTTACTGAAGACTAATTTGTATGTTATAGAGTAGGAAATAAATTATGTTGGAGTAGCTGCAGTGTTAATGAACTGTAGCTATTGACATTCCATCTGTACCCATTCTTACACATCTGCCAACATGAAAAGCCCTGTGATCTCACTTCTCAGCTAGAGTTATGACAGTTTTTGTTAGTGCTTAGTGAAAGTGCTAGCCCCAAAAAAGGGTCTTTAGGGGTAACATCACTTTGCCACATGAGCTTAAGGGTGTTACCAGCCTTTAGCTGATTTCTGCATTGCTACTTCTCCCTGCCTGCTGTGTCTCTTTGCTGGAGGTTACTGTTCCTATACCAGGACTGGCAGACTGGTGCATGCTTCATGCCAGATCCAACAGTTTAGCCTGTCTGACCTCCATCTGCACTTTGCACTGAGAGTAGCAGTTGCCTGCACCCCATTCCATCGGCTCTTGTGGGGTTCTTAACTTCCAATCCAAGAGCAGCAACAAAAGCTCCAGGGCTTGCTGGGGGAGCATGCATCAGGTCTGTATATCATACCATCATCATTCCTGTAAGCATTTGAGCTCCAAGAATCATAGTTACAGCAGTGCTAATAAAATCCACCAAAATCAACTGTATTGGTTGATTAACAATATTGGTTTATTGGTATTAACAATAAAGTGTTAATAACAATTAATAGTGACGGGCTGAAGACAAGGTTATATTTTAAGATTTGTCCATCCTTTAAGGCTGGTTTCAGCTGGAGAAAGATTTTGCTGCTCAAAAGGGGTGGCAGTACTACCCATATCCTGCAGTGTGTGTTCTCTCTTCAGTTATGCAGCAGTTCTGGTAATTGTGCAGCTTCACAAAATGGATCAGCTTGCTGGCTAAAAACAAGTAATTTTTTTCTTTTTCAGAACGTAAGCAAGCTGTTCTGTTTTACTTTAGGGCCACACAGCTGCTAATATCAATGAAAGATAGAATGCAGGAATATGCAGTAGGGCACTGAGGAGCACAGGAAATTATCCAGCTGGTGAGAGCACGTTCTTGGTTTGGCAAAAGAAGACTCTTCAAAATTTTCCTGCAGACTGAAGTAAGGTGCCTGTCTCTCTGCCGGTTTCATGATTCAGCCCTCGGGCTGGAGACCCATCTACTGTTTTCCCCCCAATAAAATTCAGTAAAAGATGAAAAATTGGGATTGGAATCCAGGATTCTAACTATTTCAGAGATTTTTTTTATCAACAGGCTCTTGTCATGTTTCCCTTATTCTCTTTTCTGTCATGTAAATACTTAATTATCTACCATAGGTTTCCCATCTTCAGGATGGGAAAGTACAGAATCCCTATATAACTTTCAGATCACCTTCTCTTTGTTAAAATGTGAATTTGAATTTCTGCTGACTGAGGAGGCTTTACAACTTAATATTATACTTCAGAACAGCTGCTGCTACTACAATGCCTTATGAAAATGTGAGCACTATGAATTCAGTCTCCTTGACTGGCTATTTAATTGAAAGTCACTGTGAGATATGCTTTGTGTTAACACCGCTGTGTTTGGACAGACTATGAGATTGGATTCTTGGGGAGTTCTGTCACAGGGATGTCTGGTTACTGAATCACAAAGAGTTTTAGGGAAGCGACAATCACCAATATGCTCAGTGGAGCTAAGGTAACATCTGCAGGCACACTCAAGAATAGAGCCATAACCCTGTAACTTAATTTGAAAAACCAAGACTCTTTCAGACTTGGGAACAGAAGTTTGATCTTGCATAAAGTTGTACTTTTATAACAATAATGTAGTGCCTCACTATGAGAAATGTAAGTGCTAATGCCAGATAAATATTCCAACTGCCATTTATAATTATCATTTTTGCACTTTGGTCAGGCAGCTATTCATAGTATGCCAATCAGTGTTGAACTTAACCATTATGTTCTGCTTTGTAGCTGTGATTTTTCCAGGTTTGGCATTTGGGAAAAACTTCAAATGCATACTGGAAGTTGAGGCCATGTTGTCATCCAATAGACCATCTCATGTTAAGTGCCTCTAAAGTATTTCTCATGGCATCTAAAGTATTTCTCACAGCAAATAACAAAATCTGTGGACAATACAGTACTACCGAAGCCTTTATTGTTAGTTTAGAGTGCTCCAGAAAGGCAAAAGTTGCCTTTTCTTGGGAAATTCCAAAAGCAACCTAGATACCAGAGTCCAACATTTTAAGCTTTATGAAGACTTTGGTACTTGTAGGAGGTGCTGATTACCATCTTTGTAGGTATCCCACATCCATGTTCAAATAATAACCTGCCTAATTATCCTACAATGCTGAGGCCAAAGAATCTTTTCCTCCTCATTTTCCTTTAATAAGTAGCAATTCATTTATACTAGGTGGAACAATTTCAGTAAGAAACGTGAGATGATGAGGAAGATAGCATGTGAAGATCTGCTTCTTTAGGAAGATGGAAGACTCCACAAGGATACACATCCTGACCCATGTCTGTTTTTGTCAGTGCTGGTTAGGTAATGTGTGAATCAATACATACGGGTAACCAAGGCAACAACCAAACCACAGGTAAAGTACAAAGAGTAGATTTATTTAATTACCTATTCACGAGCAGGGCGGCAGAGACTCACAGGGACACAGGCTCTGTTGGGCTTAGCTCATCCGAGTGGGCAGCAGGGGGGGTCTCTGCCTGCCTCACTACTACAAAAGGCTTTGTGCACACCTGTGAGAGTGTGTTGTGTCTCCACAGGAATTCCACTTAAACAGGCAGAGGATAAACCACACTAGACATAATAAATGGACATATTTTTTCCCACCCTGACATTTTTAGCAATCCCAGCTCCAAGGTCACTCTGTGTGAAAGTATTCCCTCCTCCTCACCAAATCTTCTGGTTTTAACCCTTTCCTCCTAATACACAGTATGTGGTAAGCATCTGGTAAGCATTCCTTGACTACCAGCAGAGCTCAGAAAACAGACCAAGTTCCTGAGTGGTTCGCTAATAAGGCATTGATACTTTTATATTGCAACTTTCTAGTGAGTAAAGAATAAATGTAGATTTCTGACAACAAGAATTTTCTGTCATTGTGGTTCTTTAACTTCCCATTTATGACATTTTCATTTTAACAACTGTCTGTTCCCGATGGTGTTATGACTTAATAGTGAATGACTAACAGCATACACTTCTCATGCCACAGAATTACAATCTAGGCATTCTTTTCTTACGGAATGAGTAAATTTTATGTGTGATTACCAGCCTAGGCACAACCCTTTTCTTTATGCAATCGCAGTTTCAGGTCTGCCATCCTGTGTGTGGAATTTACACTGTTAACAAATTTCAGTATTTGTAATGATGTTCTGGCAACGTTAGTAGCCTGTCCACAGAAGAACAATATAACAGATATCACTGTAATCTTAGTAATTAATTAATGATCAGTAATGATCTACATCCAAGAATGTTTACTTTAGCCTTATAGAACAGGGTTACAGAAACGTGTTCGAAAATGATGCTTCAGGGTGAGCTCTCTGGTAAAGCAGTGTTACAGCCTGAAGAGAAAAGTGAATGTACTGCACACTGATTTAGGTGAGAGACTGTTAACTGCCATCTGTGTTAATCATATGGCCAAGCATATGAAATTTATGTTTCAGAATATTTTATAACTGAAACAGCTACATTCATTCATTCTTATTCCAGGGAATAAGTGGGAATTATTTTGTTTTCTTCTGCAGTCTGAGTACATATTTTCCTGAATCTTGACTGCCCTAAATTCACACCTTTATGAAGAGTCTTGCAAAACTTCTGGAAAAATTATAGTTCTAGCTACCCCAACAAATTGCTGGACTTGCTTTTGTACCAGAGAAGAGAGTTAGGGTCATCTGGTAGGCCTGCAAAGAAATTATAGAATTATAGAATTAATTACCATTACTTTAGTGTATTTATCATGGTGGCAAAATTATATGTGAATGGACATAAAGGAGAACTGAAGGTCATTTCTTTTGACCTTACTGTCTGTTTGCAATGCAAAATCCTTTTATTATTTGCAACATCTAGGAAACAATATTTTCAGTGGATATGCACATTATTCTCTAACAGCAGCTTTCAATAAAGCAAGGTAATTCCAGATACCCTTGATTTTAAATACTTAGTTTAAGTTGGGTATACTTCCAGTTTGGTATACTTTCAATTTCAAAGTTGATGTAGTTGTGCTTTTTTAGCACTTAACACTGAGTATGGCTGGTTCTTGACTCACTCATCATGAGCAGATGCAGCCTGCTGCCAGGTGGTGGCTGAGCCTGCAGTTCTGCCGCTGAAGGAGTAGAATCCAAGAGCTGCAGATTTTGTGTGTCCCAGTCATTCTTGTTCCTAGGAAACAATCCCAACCTCAGTTACAAGGGGTTTTTTCTGTTATTTTTTTCAACCAAGCAGCCCAAACAAGCTCTAAATATAGCTTGAATATAATCACCTAAATTGTCATTAAAAGACTCGTCTCAATCAGCAGAGCCTGCTAGCTGATTGTCACCTGAAACCTTGCAATTAACACCTAGTATTTTTGACAAAATAGAAGAGTGTAACTTGATTAGTAGTGCTATCTTAGGAATGGTCTTTTCCAATATTTATTACCATTAAAGCTGTCAGTCCTGCATACCATATTAATTGTTAAGACTTCACAACAGATACAGCTAAATGGATATATGAAAATAGACTTTATCTGGTTTCTAGAGATTTTAGGAACGAAGTTCAAGTGCTTGAACTTTTTCGTGTCCTTCACGTGTTGGTATAACAATAAATTAAATGAAGTCATGTGCAATGAAGAAGGCTTTAAACTGAATTTGAAAGTAATGTGTTCTAGGTAACACCCAAATGTAGGCTGTGTAGAGCAATGAGGAGGAAAAAAAAGTTGTTTGAATTGCAGTTGATAATTGTTATCCAGGACTGAGTTCAGTAGTACCTAATGTATTACATTCAAACAATCACCTGAGATTTGCTAAATAAAGTTTTAGGTTAGTAATCATGCCACTTTTTTTTTTTTTTTGGGGGGGGGGGAGGCCCCCTTATATGCACTATAGTTTCAGGGTTTTATTCTCCACCCGAATTCCACCTTCTATTTTATCCTGTAACTGCTTTTCTTCTTCTATTTCAATCCGTAACTAAATAATTCCTATTCTGGTTAATCAAAACAAGTTATAATTAGCAAAATATAAACAATTGAAACTTCTGTAGGTACTCTAATATCTGCATATCTGAATAGTTTTATGGCAAAAGTTTCTTCTATGCTTATGTCTTATACTGCATTGCTGTGTCCAAACATGCCAAGTCAGGGTTCAGAGTCATACTTTGTATGGTTACACCTTGCTTTGATCACCTGATCTTTGTCAGTGTTGGGCTCTGTGGGAATCCAAGAACCTTTATTAGCTAATGTCAAGACTAAATATTTAGTACATTTCCCCAAACATATTTTCTGGTGTTTTTTATGTAGGTTTTTTTTGACTTTTAATTCCTTTTCAGTGCTTCCATCTCTCACAAATATATAAAAGTTTCGAAGGTAACTTTCTGAAACTTTCTGTCCTTGTTGTGAACTTCTTGTGCAACATTGTTGCTACTTGTAGCATCTGATGCTAGTGTAACCTATAGTAATCCAGAGTAATTTATGGGAAAAGAATGGGATATGATAATATTAGATATATTTTTTCTGGTCTACGTGAAGTCAGTTCATGTTTTTAAGATATGCATTTGCTGAAAGACTGCTTTATAGAAGGGTTTTAATTTTGTATTGTAAAGCCTTGTCCTATTAGATGGCTTTAGACTGATTAAAAAGAAGTATATTCTATTTTTCTAGTGAATTCTAACATGAGATAGTGCATGGATTTCTAGGTGAAACTGTATGGCATTGAAATACTAGCCGATGATTGAACTTTGGAAAGAAGCTAAGAAGTGGCAAATACAGTGCAACTAACATGAGCTGCCAGAGAAGCAAAGGACAAATTATATATTCTATGTGTACAGTAAGGTAAAGAGAAAAAAGTAAGTGCATTGTTTTTCTAATGTCTTGTTCATACAAATGGATTTTAAGCTTGTTTGTGCATTCTACTGTTGAGTGCTTTTTTTACTTTTATCCTCTTCAAGGCCAAGTATTGACTTAAATGTTATTTCTCAGTTACAATCAAAGCAAGTTACACTGTTATATTCAAGATCACTTCATGTGAAAGTACCATCCTTAAGAAATTTCCCAACAGCCCATCATCTCTGCTTTGAGTGAAACTTTGGATAAAAGTATTTTTCACTTTCAGAGGCTCAGCAGTATTGCTATAGTAATGAGTTTAACTTTTATATTGCAAAGTTGCTCTTCAAATGTAGTCTAGATTTAAAACTGAAATTTAAATTTTAGCTTCCATTTATATCTTGAAACTTGAGTGTTTTCCTAAAGACATTTCAAAATTTTCTTTTTTCTGTTTAAGATCATCCTGAAGTTCTGTAACATATTTAATAAATTATTAAATGCTTGGATTTTAATTTGTTTCTTTTTTATTAAAACCTTTGGGGTTTTGCTAGTATGGAATTATTTATAGTTTGAGAAATGTAATCTGAATTATTTTTATGAGAGGTTAGGCATTTTTTTTCTCTAGTTGTTCTTAATGGATATTGCCTTAGGTTTGAAATAATGTTAGCCTAAGCCAATATTGTGCTTTTCAAAAGTCAACTAGCTGGAGCAAAAGCACCTTGCAAAAGCTACTTAACTGGGGAGGAGGGGGGTGGGTAACAAAGCTGGTGATCTCTGTGTTGTGCTGAACTGTTTTCTGAATAAAGCTTCAAATGCATTTCCCAGTTTTCCCCATTTCGGGTGGTCATTTCCTTTTCCATACTGCAGTGTCCTGGTCTCTAACAAATTATGAAGGACTTTTTGCACATCAAATCATTACTGTCACTGTCATCATGATTCCTGTGATAGAATAAGAGAAATTATGTTTAAAGAAGATAGCCAGCAAAAAATTCTGAATCCACATGTTTTCTACAGAAGGGTAGGGTAGATGATTATTTAATCCTTTCTAGATTTAAGGGTATGTGAATAAATAACTCTGAGGAATATGTAATGCTCAAGCTTCTTATGGCAAGGCACTTTGAGTACTATATCTTTGGAGCTGTCTGGAATCCACCTGAAGCACAGACCAGTCAGCAGCATTTATACACAGCTCATTTTTTAGTCTGGTGAAATCTGCAGTTGCATTTACTCATAACCTGAGATTAAAGCCTGTTTAATCTGAGCACAGAGCAGTTGGATTCCAGTTAAATTGTTGGATGATCTAAAATGCAGATAGAGGTAATACAGGTTGGAGTGAAAGACCACACAGGCATTCAGTGTGTGACTTAGATTTCAGCTCTACATGTAGCTGAACCAGTCAAATGGGCCTTCTCCTGCCAAAACAGAGGAACTCTTGCTTTGCTTTTCCCTTAAGTGTTCGTAACTACAAAGTTTCACCCCACCTTTAAGTCAGCCTCTGCTGCTCAGTGCCTTCTGAGAGGTCTCTCTTTACTGTGCCATCTCTCTGTTAAGAAGCTTCACCTAAAACCTTAGTATTAAAAGATGAGTAGTGTTAACACCTTTTCAGAGTATGATCCTATCACATGACTAATTGCTGAAAGACAGTTGATTTTTATAATAAAAAATTATAAAGCATACAACCTCTGCAGGGACCTGCACTTTCTACAGCAGCAGCAATTCAGTAAGTTAAATAACTAAAGCACTAACTATGTTTAGACAATACTGTGTACACTCTGAATTCTGCTCACCCCTAAGTGTGCTTGATGCATTTTTAATAAGCTTTTATATGGAAAATAATTTGTTGGGTTCTCTCTTTAGATTGGATTTTATTTTGTTGTTCCACTAAGATAAATTATAGCATGTTCCCACACTTTTCTAAATTAATTTTGAATGTATGTTTTGAATATTCAAGTAAAAATTGGACATAAATAACCTTTCAGGCATCAGAGAAATAAAAAACAGACATGCAGAATATTAAGTTACACTAGATGCTGAGCTCTGCCTGTCATCAGCAAGTTGAATTGCAGAAAGTGAAGAAAGGTACAAGAACAGACATTGAAAAGAATTTTAAAGCATCTAGAGATGTTCACAGTTGCTGTGAAGTCTGTTAGAGATTTTACAATACCTTTTGATTTCATGTGCAAGACGCTTAGCCACTAATGATCAACATTCATAAAGATATTAAGGAAGGCATCTTCTGCTTCTTTGAAAGTCCCTTTCCACCATCAAGCTAAAAGACTCTTACTTATGTTTTCCATTCCAGAAAAACAAGTGAGAACTAACACCTTTTTATAGAGGAAGGTAGATACCAAATAACTGTATAATTGTGAAGGTCTGTAGTCACAGTTGTGACAGTCATGTCCCAAAATTTGAGTGCATATTTTTGGTGTAAATTTAGTTGTCCCTCAGTGAATTAATAAGTAGTATTCTATTCATCTATTTGCTGAATTCGCATTGACATCAAATGGCATGCATAGACTAAGAAAAATGCCTGTCTGTCTTTAACAAATAGCTGGTTTAAAAAGCATTTTAAGTAAGGTTATAAAGGCACGAAACCAGGCATAAAATCTGTTGATTCTAAACTGAATGGCCCAAATTGGAAAATAAACATTAATTTCAGTCTGAAGGGTATACTCTGCCTAAACTTACTTAAATTGTAATAGTAACAAAAGTGCTACCACTGAAGCAGAAACTGGTCACGACCTATGGCATTAGTATTTTCTGAGTTTAAAATTTTTACTCTACAACTTGTGGGACCTTGATTTGATCCTTTAAAAACTGTTTTATACAGCATCTCAGCTGAGTTCAGGGGCTTTTTGAGGTTAGTTTTGTGGTATTTAAAATGTATTTTCAGCTTAAGGTGAAAGACAGGTTTCTATTATGAGTCATGCTATCAGGTTGTAGTGTTAATGTCTAAAAAAGCTCTCTAAAAGTTGTACACAAGAGTACCTAGAAGTCAGCTTCACTGGAAGTCTCCTTTTTATTACAGAACTGTCATCACTACCTTCAGAAATCATCCAAAGGAGCTTATGTGAGCCTGTCCTTCCTAACAGCCTCCTGTAGGCACTGGTAATAATACCATTTCTCTTGGCTGTGTTTGGGTAAAGACCAAAGTAACAATATTGTGTAAGAACCCTAAGGCCTTTAAAAAGGGCTATATACTTCTAAAAGCTTTACATTTTTTTTCTAAAAGATTTACATTTGCTTTCATTAGGAATATAAATTACAGAAAATCTCTGTGAAAAACAGCTCCCTCTTTTAACTTAGGTCTTGTTATTCTTTTTAGCCTTCACAGTTGAGTGTGTGCTACACAAGCCATTAAAATGTGTAAGCCAGATACAAATCTGAAAGAAGTGTGTTCCCTCACTTGCACTGTGATGGATGAATCAATGTGAAAAAATAAAAACACATTCATAAACTATTAGAACAAAAGCTGAAAATCATGACTTTTATCTGATTTTGCACCCTTGGCTGCAATTTCTTTTTGAAAGGTTGAGTGGGATCTATTCCAAGATAAGTTCTGTTGCCAGCTTTTTTTTTGGTCAAAACTTTTTATAACCAGCTATCAGCCAGACCTTGTTAAACAAGCTACAAAGTGCTATCCTCTCCAAGAGGAAAAAAAACCCCAAACATTTAAAAAGCAGTGTTGGCAAAAGCAGTAAGGTTTGCAGAGGCATCTAGTGAATTAGAATTGACTGTCTCTTGTTTAGTTTCCTGCTTTAAGTGTAAACGTGAGATTCCTTCACGTGCTAGCTCACTGCGATAAGCTCAGGGTGCCCTTGCCCTTTGTGATTTCCCTGTCTGCCTTTTCTCACCTTGTGACATTACACAAGTAGCATATATAGCAAAATTAGGCTGATACATATATACAGATTTTGTTTTAAAAAACATACAACATATTCAAGAAATACAAGAACAGAAAAAGTAAAGTGATTGCAGTAGCTAATAAAAGCAGTTAATCCTTTAAAACTTGTATGCATTTTATTTAAACAGATACTCAGTGCCTGTCTGGCTATTAGGCAAAAAAAAGATATGAGCTCATCTGTTATTCTTCATGTGTTAAAGTTTGAAAAAGTCATTTAACTTCCAGCTTCAGAGAAATCTTAAAATTCTTAGAAGGCAAGTAATCAAAAATGGTTGTATTTCTTTTTTATTTTTCAAGTTTAACTGAACTACTGAAGATTTATCCCTGTGCCAGACATCCAAAAGCATGCACAATTTAAAAATAATCAAACATTTTATGACCATAATGAATTGTACAAATACAAGTGAGGAACCGGTTAGATAGCAATTTTAAAGATTTAGATGTATAAGCACAAGCTAGCAACAACATATCATTGTAACAAGTAGCATCATAGGAAGAGATGGCAATGGAAAAATCAGTCTTCACCATGTGAAGTAGCTTGTTTTGTTCTCAGGTGGAGTTCTGTACCTCATGAAAGAGATATATTATTTGGAAAGAGGCCATTGAGCAACAAAGATTACAGTTTCTACAATATGATTAAAAAAGATTTCATACATGTAAGGAAAGTTTTAAAAGATTTCAAAGGTATCAAAGGCTACTGACAAGAGGAAGAAAAAAAGCCTTTGAATTTGTGCTGCTTAGGAAAAGAATTGAACAGTTTCACTTTCACCATGGAATGGAAGATTTAAATTGGACTGAAGTTATACAATTTTCCTCAAGAAAATCAAGTAGTCCTTCCCCACTGAAAAAAAACCCAGAAAGACAGAAAAAAAAAAAAGAAACAGGTATTTGCATAGACCAAAGAACCATTTGCAAGGTGCTTTTAAACCTGCTTTGTCCCACATAATTTACTGGGAAGCAACAGTATTTCCCATTATTTTCAATTAAAAATGGATTTGTGATTAAATGATGTATGAAGCCACAGCCATTTCTTCATTAGCCTCATTTTCCTTGGTATCTATAGTACACTCTCTAAAGATTTGAAGAATTCTGTTTCTGATTTGATATCTTAGCATATTCTATTTACTTTACCCTTTTCTTCAGCAAATAGTGGTAAGACCAACAAACAAACTGAGTTTTAACCACCTTCAAGTATGATTTTATTACACATGACATATGGATCGGGGGAAAAAAATGTTCAGTAGCAACTAGAAGAAAACATTAAGATGTGGATTTAGAATATATAATTTAGAAAACTGAAGAGTCATGTTATTTGTTTTAGGGCAGGGTCTTGTCTTAATTTTCCAAATCTAAGCAATGTCAATCAACTATTGTAACATTTGAATTGTACAGTCCATTACTGCTTCATTTTAAGCTCTGAGAAAGCACAAAGCAGTATTTAATAAAGTTGGTGGTTTTTTTCACTTCTGTTAAATACATGTTTACACTTAAGAAAGTTTACCAATTTAAAACAACACATGAAAAAAGGAAACAGTGCAATTTTTTTATTAGAAATACAACAGTATGTCACAATATGTTGCAAGCTAAATGTTTTTTTCAAAATTGTAGGCAGCATACAAGCAGTGTTTAATTTTTATAGGACTATGTAAAATTACTCTTTCTAGATCTGTTCTTTACGTTGGAGCTCTTTTACTAGTTAACGAGTGAACAGGGAAAAAGAACAAAACAGAAATTACTATGAAAGTTGTGTGCACTTTAGACATCCTGAAGAATAGGTACCTGTAACATGAGCATCATGGAAGAATCTGCATACCTGGCCCATTTTCTGCCCATTGGAAGAAGCCACACTGTTTTTCCCTCCCAAGAGGGCACACAAAAAAGTTCTTTCCATTATTGGGACCAATCTTCAACACAGTCTTCATAACACATCGCTTGCCATGGTTACAAAATGGAAAATCCAAGTCAGCCCACTGCCAAAGAAAGAGGTTTCAGGCACATGTGATGGCTATGAATTCCTTATTTTACAGTTGACAACAGAAACACATCTACAGGGGATGCCATAGAAGAAATTCTTCCTAGTAGTTATGATAGTTTTATCTCTTTTGTGAAGACTTTTTAGATTTTTTTCTTTAACATCAACTGCAGCTACATGCACTTTGACTGGCGGAACTTGAAATGATGTTAACACATAGCTTTTTTCAAATTTAGGCATTATGGTCATTACTGTCTTGAGTTCACCTATTAAATACCTGG
Organism: Falcunculus frontatus; assembly: GCA_013398115.1. Classification (NCBI taxonomy): domain Eukaryota; kingdom Metazoa; phylum Chordata; class Aves; order Passeriformes; genus Falcunculus; species Falcunculus frontatus. The sequence goes on from VZRV01002226.1 coordinate 1,755,692, forward strand.
TAGTCATGACTGTCAGGTCACTTTTCAGGTCAAATTCTTCTCAGACACATACATTCATAGCAAGGAGCAGAGGCCACCAATTGCCGCTAGGAAGGTCATGTTAGTGCAGCAGTGGGAGGGTTTGCCCAGGCAGATTACAGAATCATCATTTTAAGAGGCTGTCAGGATTTTGGCTAGCCAGAAACATGGCTGACGATTAGATCTAGTTTGCTATAGTCCTTCTTTCAGGAAGAAGCTGATCTGAACAACTTGTACAGATCCCCTCAAACCAGTACTTCTCTTATGCATCTGTTTTACATCACACAGAAGTAGATTAAGAGCATTTGCACAAGCAGGTGCCTTCTCAACAGTAAGAGAAGTAACTAAAACTGTAAATTTATAACTATTATTATGCTCTTAGTTTCAATTCAGCATGCAAGAGCATTTAAAAGTATGTCAAACTTTAAATGTATTATATCTGTCCACAGTCTGACAGATAACTGGGCCAAGGAGGCTACAGGAACAAGTGCTGATTATAAAACAGGTCCTGAAGTCTTATACGTACTTGAAAGTAGTCACACCGAGTTTCCCTGGGTAGAGGGCAGCAATAAAATTGCCTTCCCTTGTTTTCTCCATCCTTTCTCACAACTCTGAGGCTGCAGAGACGGCTGTGTTTACTGCAGCGAGGATGCCCCATGCTTAACTTACGAGTATCATCTGTCACATTAGTTTGAGATGCGCTGTAATGACAGGTTATAAAATTACTTCTGCATAATTTTAAAGGGATTACCAGCCAAAGAACTCCCTTCTACCATTACAATAGCTCACCCAGTGTACTTTTGCACATAGTGACAAAGGACTTGTTTCTCTACTGTACCCTATTGCGCTTTTAAAGCTGAATAATTGCAAGTAGTGAATAGACAAGACTGTGTATTTCTTGAGGTATTATACCAGTTTTCCCCACCATGTTTTAAATTATTTTGAAGTACTCAAATTCGTCTACAATATTACCACTGATGCTATACTGCCCACCTCAAATTCTGACATGTTCTAAAAGAGTATTCTGCTCTCAGCGAGAAAATAACCAATACCAGTAATTACACCAGGCTGAAGGCATTTGTATGCTTCACAGAAAAGACTCCTAACCCTCTTTACTAAAAGTTACAGTAATGCTCAAAATCATATTTGGACAAGAAGTAATCAGGCTGATAGGATGGAATGGAATTCTCTGAACGGGATAAAGTTTCTTTCTTCCTCATGATTGAGATAATTTCTGACTATCTGCAATACACAAGGTTTCATTTAAAAATAGTGACATGAAAAAGATTAATGCTCTGAAATGTATCTTTCCAAAATACGTATAGAGCAGAAAAGCAGTAATGGAATTTTAGTGAAAACAGAAAATATTAATTCATTCTGGTCAAGTTATCCGCTTAGAAATTTTATGTTGTCTTCTGTGTCTGGAAGACTGCAGTCCTGCAGACACCAGCAGTTTTATTCCAACACCTCATTAAAACACAAAAAGATAAAAATAACCAACAGATTTTTTTGTTGGTTTTGGTTATTTGAAAAAATACTATAAAAAAGCATTTCAGTTGATGGCTTGCTACAACCACCTGTTATCATGATTGATACTGTCTCATTTCTTGTTTGCAGTCCTCTGTATTCTCAATTATCCTGCCTACAGCCTCTGTTCTTCAGTCCCTACCGAGAGTGCAAGGAGAAATTGTATTCATACGGTCTAGCCTGGCTAGTCAGTGAAATCATTTCAAAACTGGTGCTTCAACAATGCAAGAAGTAATTTCTGTATTTCAGAACAGACACATGACCAAGAATTTTGTAGCACATCATCAATATTTCACATTCAGCCTGCATAATTTACCATTGTAAGTGACATCTACCTTGCACTCCCATTACTGTTGTGAATATCTAACCAACTTTTCCTTGACAACCCTCATAGATTCTCACATTTCTCTTAACTCAGAAATGAATGTGTCTGAACAGGGCCTTGTAAATAAAAGTTCAGGATGGGTAGAGCACTGAAGTGGTTATATATAGAATGGGGAGGGCAGTTAAGAGTAAAAGCAGTGATGGGAAGTTCATCAAGGTAACTGTACAGAGCTTCCTATCATGGAAGAATGTTGAAAACTGGTAGTTAACAAATAACTTTAATAAGAATATATTCATCCAGATAGCTTTTGTAATCTTTCACACTGACTTCAAAATCTCTCTGAGCAGATAGCAACTGCAGTGCTAAGATTAGACAACTCCTTAGGTAGAACTGTGCTTGACCTATTAAAGCAAGACTGTCCTATTCAATAGGAATAGCTGAACCAGGAACAGCTGTTTAGCTTACAGCAGTACTGGCCAGATGCCAAAATCAGGACTTTTCTAGTGACAGCCTAGGTCATTCAGTGCTTTTGAAATCTGAATTACATTATAGTTAGCCTAGAATAAGTTACCCCTGGCAGAAATCCAAAGACAACACCGTCTGAGCCCAACAGCACAGTATTCAATTAATCTTTAAGAATTAAAGTTGGTTTATGGGATTATAAAGACTCGTTTTGGTTTTAGAATACATACCTGATTGCTGTATTATGTGGGCGAACCAAAGGCATATGATCAGTTTTCTGTTTCTTCTGTATGTGTTTGAAAGACACAGGTTGCTGACAGGAGGACAAAGCTAGAACAGTTATGTGTGTTGGGCAGTCCTTGTCTGTGCTTCCCCCTGACTGGCAGGCATTGCTTTGCATCTGCTTACAATTGCTTTTTGGAACAACACACTGAGAGTGTCCATCAGATATCTGGGTATCATTTTTCGAAACAGTTTTGTTACCAAGATCTGTTAAGACAAGAGTTGTAGTTCCAAATGCAGTTTTCCTATTGATCTTTATTTCTGTGCTTGGTTTTCTGAATTCATTACAAGGGTACTTCATTAAGTTTGTGTTACAGGCTGCAGAATCTTCAAAACTCTCCATCTTTGGAACTAAGGAAAAAATTTATTAGTTACAATCCATCTGCATAGAATGCTACATTGTATTTCTGATCTGTATTCTTAAGTCATCATATGGAGAATGAAAGAGTAAATTTACAGTACCATCTCAAAACCTGTCAGAAATTACGTCGAGTAGAAAATCATTTAAAAAACTCATGCACTTTTAGAGTCATGTACAACATGTTTCAAGATAACATTACTATTGCTTGAATGGAATCAAGTTAATAGTACTATGTAAATGAAAGTTATTGGACAATTAACCATAAAAAATTGAATTTGGCCCAAACACAAGGATTAAAGTATTTAAATTTTTCAAAATAACCTTTTATAACCCCACCAATGGGAGATCACAGAATATGGTACCTTCAAGCAGCAATGCATTATCCATTTTTAAAGTATTACTTTACTATTGACACAAAAAGGAATACTCAGATTTTGGGGTTTCTAGTGTTTTCACGGTTCCCATCCTTTCCAAACTTTGTGTTCATCCAAACTTACTTACTGTAAGAGGCTTTTCGGAAGAAAGCAGTTCAGACATTTGCTTTGTGGCATACACAACAGTTTCTTCACAGAATCAGAGGCCCTCCTAGTGGGCAATAATCATTTCAAAAGAATGGGCCTAATTTATTAATGCCCATTTAATACATAAGGAGTCTCTAAGTAGTCCCTTTCCTGAGAAAAGTGTGAAAATAACTTTATGGCATCCCTACGTGCAATCTTGTTAAGTAGCTGTGAAGCTTTTTAGGAAAGTCTTGGACGAGGAGACTTCCAGTGGGAAATCTCAATCTTCCGATCATAACATCTCGGGCACGCCGCGTGGCGACCTCATGACAGCGTCAAACTTTACCGGACTTGACTTCGGTGGACAGGCCACCGTTACTTAACTCGGAATAGGTACATACCCCGTGTATGTTCGTAAAATAGCTGTGAAGCCGTAGTGTTCAGAGTCCTTCCTTTTCTACTATATGCAATGAGTGTCTCCCTCTATCTTCCCTCCATACAAAGAAGAGGAAATTAAGCAGAAGAACAATAGGTAGATGAGACATACACAAGGGCACACTCTCTCCAAAGGCATTCTCACTCAGAAACAAAGAATCTCTACAGTTGACTTGGAACATTACTTGCTTCCAGGCTCCTTCCATTTTGCCACTACAGTATGTTATAGTAGTGAAACATACTGCTTTCAGTGCATTCAGACTTTTTAAGAAAGAATAGTAGTAGCTCAGCCTTGTACTTCGCAAAGGAGCATGGAAGTTGCAATGTAACGGTAAATCATTATCTGACTACAGACTGAATCATTTTGGCTGTAGGGCCAGCAGCTAATTTTACATACCAAGCATTCTGTCCTCAAAAATTCAAACATTTCTGCTGACAGTAGTTAATTTTAGAAACAACAAAAAAACACTGAACCAACTGAGAAGGGAAAGAATCTTAAGGATTGAAAAAAGAGAGGTACGCAAAACCATATTTGAAAAAAAAAAATCTCAACTACCACTCCTATGATGCAAAAATAAGTCCTATTTAAAAAAAAAAAGATTTCCTAACAGTATTCCATCAAGTCTAACACATCTTCAAATTCCAGGCCTGATTTCAGTAATTGTATATAACTAAACAAATAAAACTTAGAAGTACAGGAGAAGGAACGAGATTTTGTTTCAAAGCTCAAAATAAAGCATTTGTGCACATGGGATAATATATTATAAAGTCCAGTTGATAGTATTAATTCCAGGATAAATGTTAGTTGGTAAATCTTATTCTGAGAACAGATTAAAGTTTTCAGGTTTCTGGTGCTGATTTGGCAGAAGAATTACACAAGATTAGCGTGTGTTGGCAACAACAAAGACATACTTTTATTGATTCCTGACCTGAGAAAATGGACTATGCCTAGTGCAAGATAAGGGTTTTCCACACATCACTTCATTCATAAAATGATTAAGCAACGAAGCAATATTTCATGTTGACAGCAGTATTAAAAGCTCCAGCAAGAGACAAACAACAAGTTTAGGTAAGAAGTTCAGTTTACTCTGAACTTGGAGGGAAAAAAGCCCCTGAGAAACCTGACATCCTTTTAGAAAAGGGTACTAAAATATACCGCTTTTGTTCATATGAAAGAATGACAGCTAATTTTCTGACACTTGATGATTTCTAATTCAGACTTACGCTGCAAACTTTGAATGATTTTAAGGAGAGTTGAACGAATGGTGATTTTTCTCACTCCTTGCCCCAGTAAAAACAAATGTCACTGAAGGCACTTATCTAGAGAATCCCACCTGCACACCAGGCTGGAAGACAACACTTTTAGGGTTTAAAACAAGACAGCTTCCATATGGTCTGTATAAGATTTCCTCAAAATCTGACTTCAAGTTAGCTAGTTACATATATATGATTCACAATGAGACACTTCTACATAAAACTACATCAAAATCATAGACCTCCCCTCTTTCCCAATACAGGTGCCAGACAACCCTTCAGTACCTTCAGGTCTTGAAATCAAACAGGCATCACAAATTTCAGCAGAAGGCTTGTTTATTAGGGTGCAGCGCATACACGTCCACTCCTCTTCAGATTTCTGAGCTACATGTTCATTAGAACATGACCCCCTGCCAGATACCCAACCAATTAGGCTATTTCTAGCTGGCAGCTTGCTGTGAAACAAAAGAAGGATGTTAGTGTTTTGTGACGTTCCCTCTACAAATTGCCTTACACCACTCTGTGCAGGGAGGCATGGGGCTAGAGAACAAGCAGCACACAGTGTTATGCCTCGTATCAGAGATTGGACAGCATGTCACAGGAAAAATTAAACTTGAACATTCTTTACCTCAAGGGCAAATCTTTCCAGATGCTGCAGAAGTAATACAAACAAAAATATTTAAACAAGAAATTGACAGAAAGTTAATTATTAACTGATGGACTCTCCAGTACAATGCCCCAGCCTCTCAGATTCCCTACCATTTTCAAATACTGCAGCAAAAAGCATGGTGTGAAAGGGCGACTGTTTCAGGGCTTTCCCCCCATGCCTTGTACACAACACTTGCTAACACATGCACAACTGGATGAAGAACTTTTTAGAAGATGAACTGCAGAAAATCATATAGTCTAACAAATAAATTTTTTCTGTTCTCATTTAAATGCTACCCGTAAGTCCACTTTGTTATCATAACAGTCAAAAGCACTGAAGGCCTTAAAAGTCAGAAAGTCTCTTGTGCATCACCATTTGCTGGGAAGCCTTTTAAAATGTAGGAACCTGTTCAGAATTAAGGAACCTAGTTGTGACTTTTGAGCCAAATCTATACTCCAGACACCACTACAGATTTAGTTTTATTTATTTTCCTGTAAATTATAATACCTCCTATGTTGACAGGCTGATTTAGAATCACAGTTACTCCTTTACAGTCACTTCCTGTTACCAGGGACTACTCTTGTCGTAGTATCCAAACACTGACAGCATGTTAAATGTAACTCAAACTTACCTGTTCAGTAAGTTATGTATGTATATTTTTAAGTACTATGATATCAACCAACTTATGGTTGATATGCTGTCAAGAATTTCCTTCAGAGTTTTTGTGGAATTATGCACTTTTTGGAGACTTTTATTAATCCTAAGAATTTAAACATTTCCATTAATAATGCAAATGCTGTAGTTGGGCACTGTTGCAACACTTCTTTGACCTATCACTTTTTCCATAATGATCACTTTCTGTAACAGGCTAGACTTCTAGGATAATGGTAGAGAGATCCACTACCTACCACATCTTCCAGAACAGGAAAACTAAGGAGGATAATGAGAACTGCTGATGTACCAAAGAGCCTGTGCTGTTAAGAGGTAGAACAGACATTACAGTAACATTCACCAAAACAGCTGAACTGTGTTAAAATGGGCATTTTCACATATTAGATCAGTTGTTCTACTCAGCTATCAAAAATGCATTGCTAGACTGAATATATTCAGTGTGTCACGTTTGGGAGTTTAATTCCATGTTGTTACCCTGGTTTCTCTGTCCTGTCATTACCCCCAAACCCTTTCCCATTTTATGAAATATGTGGGGAAAGGTCTGTTTTTAAAATCCACGGTACATTTGAATTTGATGGGGTAAGTTTATAATGGGTATTTTCTTATTTTTTCAGTTGAGCAAAATCATAAGCTACTTGACTTGACCCAAGAACCACTGGGTTGAATTCTACAGTTTATGATCTGTAACAAGTCAGTCTCATCACCTGGGCACCTCCCAGTCTTCAAATATGAAAAGCCTGGAATGGCAGATAAATTACTTCAGCTACGCATACTTTTACATGGCAACAGTTACTGCATAATTGAAAAGTGAGCAGTAGAACATAAAGAACTGGCCATTAGGATAAGCACAAGACAATAAACCACCTTTTTATTTTATAGCTACCACTACCATGTTTTTCACTTAAATACAGCACTCTTTAATTATTTATTTAAAAGTACAACAACAAAACCCCAAATCACTACTTGTTCTACAACACAGAAAGAGTTTTTTCCTTACATTGTTTTCTAGTTATCTGACTCAACAGAACACTGCTGTCTTCCTACAGTTCTGCAAAATATTTCTCATTATTACTTTCTGAAAATACAGCAGATTGGGGTTATCAGCTTGTGAAATATTTATCTTCCATGCTGGAATTTTTGATATTTGATCTGTACTCAAAGGCAAGTTTTAGGCTTTAACCAAAATCCCTTCAGCCATCTGAGTCTTGAAAGAACCTTGGAGGTAGGAGAGAGATTTGTGTGTTCTATAAATCTTATCAAAAAAAAATACATATATATACACACCCACACACACAAACAAGGCAAAGTTGCAAAGTGAAAGAGCATCTTATATTAGACTGACAGAGTACAAAGGCAGAATTCTGAAGCCTCAGATGAAAATTTTCAAGAGTAACAGATATCTAAGTCTGAATAAGGTGCTTTTGGAACTTTTACCTTTTGACCCTTTGTGATATCAAGTGCATTTTCTGCTTTCCTGAAATAAAAGGAGGAAAGCTGCTGCTAGTACAATTTATGCGGAAGTGTCTCTGTGGAACATCTATAGCAAAAGCTTTTAAAATCCAATAAGGAGGAAAAAAAAGTACTAAGCCCCTAATATATCTGCTGCACTCTGAATTTACTGAAGTTTTAGTTATCCTCAGTGTAACTCTGTATCCAGAAGAAAATTGCATAGATGCACAGCTATCTAGATATGCCAGGACTGATGGGGCTATCCTGCAAAAAGAAAGAAACACAAATTCCTACTTTGTGATATTCAACTCAGTTGTGTGGAAACATCCAAGCCCTTTATATTGATAACATGAAGAACAAAGGGCAACTTTTCCAGTGACGTTGTTTCAGTGAATAAATCTGAGTACTCTGAATTTTTTTATAATTCCTACATTTGATTAGGGTAATAGCTGCTTCATAATAGATGATGCCTTTGAAAGGAATAGTATCAAAGAATCAAAGCTTCTAACCATTTTCAAATACCAATAGCCAAAACATTTTTTTGCAATATATTTTGGTTTTGTCTGGCACAGTTAATTTATAAAATGTTATAAAATGCACACAGATCCATTCTATTTCAAAGGGGGTGTCCTTTTACTGTAACAGCACTTTGAGGTGCTTAAAAATGTCCATGTTACCATCATACCTAAGATTGACAAGCTGGGGATCTCCCTTTTGACATCGAGAGCAGAAGTAAGTCATCCTGTTGTTGTCTCCCAGACGACACACGGTGATGCTGCCACTGCACTCCCCGCAGGCTGGGCGCTTGTACACTTTGTAGTGTTTGTAGAGTGGAGACCCAGTTTTGCGGCACTAAAACAGAACATGTTTAAAATCCAAGTTAGAGACTCAGTATAAATTTTATGTGAGTCTGAAAATAAAAAACCCTACATAGACTGTCAAATCAATGACTGGATGAAGATATTTAAGAGAGACTAATAAAAGCTATAGCTGTATTTCACATTATTTTATGTAGAGAATTGACAAATCAGGTTTAACAGTGTCTGTAATTTTCCACATTATGAAATAAAAGACAGAAGAAAAAAAAAAGACCTACTAGCAAGGGGCAAGCAAATACATGCTAGGAACTCTCTGAGTTCAGCTGGACCAGCTAGGTCTGATTCAGCAGCAGTTGTCTTTGACCTGGGACCTGCAGAACTCTTCTTGAAGAGCTAATGAGCACCAATCAATGTAGCATAGAAAACAAAACAAACCACAAATCAACACCACTTTCTCTCACCCCCGAAAGAGCCAAAAACAGCACAGCACCATCTCAGACCTGATACTACAATCTGGGTTAATAAGCCTTCCCAAAACCTAAAGAACTGTCCAATGCAGAAATATTCCCGAGATTCTGTAAATGTTGGGTAGTGCCCAGAACAGTTGCTCAGCTTCATCTTGACCCCAGCCATGCCAGACAACCTGGCTCATGAAAAGCCACTTGGCACTACTGTGAGCTCCCCAGATCCCAGCAGAAAGTCATATTAAATTAAGTACAGTACAATCCCAAGGGCACAGTGTCCTAAAGAGCCTCCAGACAGCTGACAGACAGGCACATTTCATGAGACAATTCACAAAATACCCATGAAGTCAGCACAGACACATTATAGCTAAAAGTGGCAAAAAAAATCCAGAAAAGAGCCCAGTAAAGATGCAGCCAACTCTGCAGAGCCACATGAGTTTCTGCACTACAATCACAAATCCTTGGGCCCAGTTCAAACGATACCACAGCTGGCCCAGCAATACCAGCACAGCTCTGGCAGAGTTCAACAGCTCCAGCTCCATAATGTATGAGGACCCTTGGAGTTCTCCCAAAACACAGGTGTCTTTGAGCACAGCATATTTGCTTCTGCTGTGCTCTTATTCATCAGTCTTGCTGAAAGAGAATTCTTGTGCCAGTGCAAACTAGTAATTCAATCAGAAGGAATTACTAATCTATATTTGCATGAATATTCACAGCTGCCTTCTCAATGTTTTCAGTCAGTTCCTTAGGAGACTTTTTTTTCCCATTCAGTTATGTAAAAACCAAACAAAAGCAACAGCTTTTTACACAAATAAGGTTCTCCATCTTTGCATCTGTAATGATACAGTATGATTACTGCAAACAATCTGTAACAGTCTATAAAAAATTTTTCAAGTACTATCCCTCATATTAACATATTTTGGTTAAGTCTCTTTAAGACGGGAGGAGAGGCTAGCCCTCTTAAAAGTACTTGCCTGGTGAATACTTGCTAAGTGTGGATTACAAAAGTTTTCCAAACAGCTAAACAGAAAGTTTAACTTGTTTATTACCTGTTTAAAAGCCTTTAAACTACTGAGTATTATAGTTGTTGTAGAACTAGATGGTGTCTCTTTACTGGTAGACTTCACTATGAAGTTTGGAGAAAAAAACCATTTCCTTAGCCAACAAACTAAAGTACTCTTTAGTGGGTTGAGGGAAAGTAGACAATTAATCAGACTAGTAAACAAATTACAGTTTTAGCCTTTATGATTTTTGGAACATTAGGTGCCCTCCCCCACCAAAAAAATTCTTTTTAGCAGTTCTAGCTTCTTGCCTTTCATGGACCTCAAGAGAAACAGACAAAAATGTCAGTACTGCAATTCCTTTCTTTGCATGCAGCTTATAGAAACAAAACATAAAAGAATTAGGTCAAATTCTCTCTTTTTCTACAGTGGAAAGTTAAAGAGTACCAGGAATTATGGAATTTACAGGGAAAGAAATTAAGTCCTACTCAAGTTGTAGCAGTAGGGAGAAATTGTCATTTATTTCACTTTAGCAACCAAAACCATTATTTTACTTAAGAAAAAAAAGTTGGTACAAGTTGCAAACTATTTAGTCAAATAAATACAATTGCTATTTCAAGTTTTATAGAGGAAGCCACATTAACTACCTTCATACTTCCCTGGTACAATCTCTAGTTCCCAGTTTGAAGAGTAATCTCTGTGTTATCTTACATGTAACTTTGTGCTTAACCTACATCAATTCTGACATGTTCAGAGTGGCATAACAGCACATGCACAGAAAAACTGAACTGGCCCTCAGGCAGCATCTGTGAAAGTCTTTGGGGCCAAGCCGTGCATATTTTGGCAATCTTGACTCCCCCTACCTTTCCATCATCTGACAATTCACAATTAATAAAGAGCACACAAACCAACATTCCTATTCATGGAAACACTTGCTTTGTTGCATTTTTATACTGTTTTCACCAGATGATCACACACAGCTAACATGCCAGAGCAACATTTTGGAAGTTTTCCAGAAATATGTGCCAATACCTTATAAAAAAGCAGGGTAAAATCACGTGTCATTTTCACCAAGTGACTTATATGCTCATCTGTCAGTTGGCAAACCTGTAAGAAAGACAAGAATGAGTTTTAGAATGTTACGATGCTAAGGGACAGTGGCAAAAAAAGACCTATGAGGCAAGTACACTTTGAACACTGATGTGGAGTTGCTTTTCTTCATGTTGTGATAATTCCTTGACTTCATATTATATGTATCATCTCAGTAAAACGTTACATGTTCACATTCTATACTACAAAAACTCACTGCTTGCATACCAAACAACATGCTTTGCCTCAACCAACCAAAACGTGGTAGAAAATTCAATTGTCTTCCCCCATATTGACCAAAGAGTTCATGATCACATGAACCACATAGATGATAGGTCATATTATGATCCATGAGGAAATTAGGAGGGATGTGAGACTTGCTCACTCTGAGGCTCTTTCCTCTGAGAGATATTCAGGAAGAATATGTGAGCCAAAGGCATCACTATTACAGAGATGTATCAACCAAAACTTTTTAAGAACTCAATTTTTTAAGAACTCAGAATTTTAAATCACATTTTTCTTTTTTTCTGCCATATTGCAGCTAAAATTCAAATCCAGATTAATCCTATGAACAATTTTCAAAATACTATGTTTAAAAAACTTTTCAGTTACTAATCTTCATCAGCTTCCATTTACATTCTATGTAATCTCAATCTGTTTTGCAAATATCTTCTCAACCAGAATTTGGAGACCATGCTTAAAGATCTTAAAATAGAAAAAGTATGATAAACAATGGTAGAAAAAACAATTTATGCCAGCTAGCAGGACAAGAAGAGGAAGAAGGAGCTCAAAAAAAAAAAAAAAAAAAAAAAAAAAAACTCTACCACAAAANAAAAAAAAAAAAAAAAAAAAAAATCAACTCTACCACGTAAACTATTTTGGGTTGTAACTGAACAAAGAAAACCTGAGCACTTTTCACTTTCCCTTATTTAGGGATTGTCAGTTGAATGGTACCATACAGGATGCCAGATATAGTCTGAATATGAAAGTTAATCAGCTCCAAGGAGTGCCATGACAAAAACCTCCCATTATAATGATAGAACATTACTTTAGGGTCTAAGAATAATTTAAGAAATGACAGATGACAAAACAAAGGTAAGGAGATAGCAAAATATTACACAAATATGTATTTACATTCTTAATACTTTGGTGTTCTTTAGAACCATCTTGACACATTCACCCACCTTAAGAGCTGGATGAAGACCACTATCAAACAGTGCTTCATTTTTTATGATATTTCCCACTCCAGGTAATACTGCTTGATCCAGTAACACATCACACAACATGCGGGTGTTCTGCTGCTTAATCTCATGTTCTGCTCTCGAGAAGCTAAACTTTGGAGAACAGACATCCAAGCTTTCCATCATCCTCACTTTCTGCTCACACTCAGCTGCATTTCTGGAAGAGAAAAATACACTGATTTATTTTTATTTTAAATATATTCTAATATAGCAGTGTGGTTTTAAAAACAACACAACAAATTAGACCATTATATGCAGATAACAGAAACCATGAAAATACCAGTGATGGGAAGAGGCACAGAAATTCCATTAAACACCTTTTCCAGAAACGGGTCAATGATGCAGTCATGGAACACACATCTAGTACAACATACAAGAAATCATCTCATTTTGCTCCTATTAGCTTGAAAAATATTTGCCAGCTCCTTGCTTTAAAACTATTTCCAAGACGGGAAGCCCATTTGTTCAGACCCTAGAACATAACTAATTGTATGGTTACATGGTCCATTAGTTACAATATGACATTTATGCGTGTGTGTGTATATATATATATATGTATGTATGTATGTATGTATGTATGTATGTATGTATATAGTTATATAGTTAGTTATATAGTTATATAGTTATATAGTTAGTTATATAGTTATATAGTTATATAGTTAGTTATATAGTTATATAGTTATATAGTTAGTTATATAGTTATATAGTTATATAGTTATATAGTATATTTCAAAGAATTACAGAATATTCTGAGTTGGAAGAATTCCACAAGGATTATGAAGTCCAGCTCTTAAGTGAGTGGCCCATATGGGGATCAAATCCCCAGAGTTGGCATTATTAGCACCATGCTCTAACCAACTGAGTTAATTATACCTATGTAATAGATATATGTAGTAGTAGATTATTAATAGTAGTTAGAAAAATAAAAATATCTATTCATATTTTAACATATATATTTTATTAGGTTAAGCATACTCACTGAAAATAATACCATACAAGAAGTCTTGGGCTTACATCAGATTTTGTGTTTCGTAACTTTAAGTATGCTTATATATGTTACATGAATTTACGTGCCCCTTTCCACTCAAGAGCCTCAATCACCTTAAAATCAAGCTCGCTGGTATTTTCATTAGCAGTGTGAAGTACAATGCTAATGGGAATAAACATCTGCTTAATGTAAATTAGAACAATTATAAAAATTTGCTTCCAAAAATAAAAAAAAAACCAACCCAACCTTGGGAGCATAAAAATTTGAAACCAGTAACCATGGCAGGTTGTTTGTCACCCTTGTTAAGAAGTGAGACTTGAACGGAAATTAACAGAGCAATGGGTTTCAGCACACAGATATAGAGGTAGAATTAAATCCAGCTTTTTTTCCCGGTCTTGACACTACCTAATGACACTATGGCATAGAACTACTTTAACTGTATGTAAGCTCTGATACGAAAGTAACAAACTTAGATTACCATACCAATAAAAATGATATTTTAGAAAGTTTTGTCTTGATAGCATCCAAGCACTTAATTTGTGCGTGATTTTTCATTTTCCTTAAAAGAATGTTATAAAAAGAACTGAACTGTTTTGTTAGTTTCTGCTTTACCTATACTCTACTGTCACATCGCAAAAACAAACAGTATCCTCTGTAAGCTGGATCTCCAAAATTGGTTGTGCTCCATTTCTGTCTTGGCTTCCATCAGGATTAATGCGCATGGAACCATTCATGCCAAAGTGAATCCTCGGAAAGAAAGAGTTTTTATAGGTATTTTAACTTCACTATGGTTTCCAAGCATTACACCAGTCTATTTTTAGAAGTTGTGAACCTTACCCAACCAAGTCAGTATGTATGTACATTAATTTTAGTCATTACCAGTAACACAGCAATAAACTATTTGCTTACACAGTGCTCAATTCCCAGAAAAAAAAAACCCTCCCCAAGTAAAAATCCCTCCAAAACATAGCTGGTTTTGAGTAGTCTTCATAATTCATTATACAGAAGTCAAACCTGATCATTAAGTAGCACCATTTTCTAGTGCACTTAAAATTTTTTTCACTTGACATGCTGATCTTCCAACATAGGTTCTTAAACCTTCAGGCAGGCTGAAAGAAATGAGGCCACTTGACCAGAAAATTTTCTGTTAAATCAGGCAGAAGTCACCTGGTATGAAAAGGAAGACTTTAGTCCCCATATTGCCATCACTGTTATCACATCACAGCTACACCCAGTAACACCATAAACAAAGTAATTAGTATTTGCCATATGTTGTTTTCGGCTTTTCTTTGCCTACAACCAAGGCAAAACCTGCAGGTCAATTAAAAATTAATAAAAGAAATAAACTGAAAAAAATGCACAGATGGCAAAGTAGAAGAACAGACTCTTTCAAGCATTCATTTTACAGATTAGTAATGCTTTAAGAGGTCTTACATTTTATAAAATATTCCGCCAGGAGCTTTCCTTGAGCAAAGGGCAAGTCTGACTATCATCTCATACATTTTATTTATTACAAATTCACCTGATACAATCAAGTCCTAAAAACCATAAGATAGAGGGAATGTCCTATTACGATACACTGTGTATCAGAAAAAGTGGATTATTTTGTAGTCACAAGAAGATTTAACAGATTAAACAACATAAATGACCAAAGAAATGCAGTATCAGGTTTGCATTTCCTTTAAGACCAGCTTTCTTACATTTCAGGAAGGACAGGCATTTTAAATATTTACAGATAGGCTAAGACAACATGTCATTAATCATATTCTTAAAGTTAACTCTTTAAAATTTGAAAAAAAATTAACGCTATGAGTTACTTAAAAATCTGTGTCTTTCCAAAACTCTTCTTACAAGTCAATTCAGGTGATATAGTTGTTTCAATTACTTTTACCTTCAATAACCATTTTCAATTCCGAAGTGCCATGAGTAGTACTGCACAGGCTTAACTAGCCAAACTTATTTTTAAACCTAGACAAATTTCTTTTTAAACCAAACTCTCACATCTTGCTAACAAATGATAATGCACTAAATACTTCCAGAAAGTTATTTTTAGTTCAATTTAATAGATGATGGTTTCATTTACCAAGCTCCAGTATACTGTTTAAAAGGAACTTTTAGAATCACAAATATTAGCTATCTTAGTGACTTCTCAGTTCATGACTAGAAAAAAAAAAAATTGAATCATCACTACACATTTATATTCAAAAGCCTTAAGAAATTTATAAAACTTCATTCTAAACTGTTTCATTACCTCGGATGTCCTGAAATAAGGCAAAATAGAAACCTTCTCATTTCAATTACAGTTAGAAAAAGCATGCTAATTAAACCTAAGATCTGTTATTCAATGAGAGCCAGTAGTAAGGAGTTGATGATTTCTTGTTTTAAAGTAAAAAGGTGAGACTAGAATATTTTAGCGCTACACAATATTGCAGGGATCTGCATGCACTGTAACTGTTTTGTCCCTAGAAAATGCAAGTTCCTGTTTGAAACAAAGCATGTCAAAAAGTAACTGTCCTTTTCAGATACCTTTACATGGAATCTTGGAGTAAAGCAGTAAATTATCTCAACATGTGACTATACCCAGTACTCCTGTACTGCAGGGAGGCTGATGAGAAGTTTCTCTATAACACTTTCAAATCTCTGAAAGTGCCATTAGCAAGAACAAGATGACCCCCCCCAAATACATTCAGTCTGAATGCATAGGAAAGCCTTTTTCTCACTTCTTACCTCAAAGCTTTCTGATCAAAATACATAAAAAGTTCCTTTCCCAATGTCTCCACACCCCTGTAAACATGTCCAACAAGGAAATCGTGACCAGAGATTCTCTCTTTACTTGCAGCAGTCTGAAAAATGAGTAGACACACACAAAGATTAAAGAGAATTTGTACTGCTTTGATTCTAGCATCAGTACACATTCAGCAAGCAGCTGTATGAACTAACTAATTTTCCAACTTGGACAACATTAACTATTTCCTTCTTAAGCATTCTACCAAAAACAATGGGACTATTAACCCAGGAAGCAGTCACTATTGCTAATGCTATCATAACTTAGCTCAATTTTTTTCCTAATTGAAACAATACATCTTTTTTATCAGGAAATGTTATGCCTTTTCCTTCAAGTCATGAATTTATAATAAGTTTCAGACTGGTGTAAAATAAACAGGCACAGTTTGAATATTAAAAACATGTCAGTGTCGATTCTGCCATTTGCAGATCTATATCCATCTCGAAATGTTAATAATAGGCATTCAGTATTTTGCATGGTGCATTGTGTATTACAGAAAAGCCTCCACTGAGCCCACAGAGATATCTCTCTCCTCCTACTAGTTTAAAGTCTAATCTCAGAAGCAGGTGAGCAGCAGGTGGGACACTACTAGAGGACAAGATGATTGTGAGATTGAAGCAGTGGTATTTTTTTGCTTAGCACGTGAAAATACACTGAAATTATAAGGGATGTCTACAGATTATCTGGTCCAAACACCTGGTCAAAGCAGAATACCCTTAGGACAGGGAGCCCAGGGCCTTGTCCAGTCAAATTCAGAGCAGCTCCAGGGAGGGACACACCAGTCTCTTTGGGCCCTTGCTCCATTGCTTGACTATTGTTGAGGTGGAAAATTTTTCCTAATACCTAATGGGAATTTCTCCTATTGCCACCTGCATCTGCTGCTTCTCACCCACTGTGCACCTCCAACAGGAGTCTAGCTCTGTCTCCTCCATATCCTCCTTACAGATAGCTGAGGAAGGCAATGAAATCCCAGTTCTATCAGCTTCTCCTTGTGCACCATGTGCTTCAGCCTGCTAATCAAACCAGAGGACTTGCTCTAGTATTGTCTTGCTATTACCGGGGAGTTGGAAACTCAGGTGCAGCCTTGCAAGTGCTCATCAGAGGTAAGAATCACTCTCCTCAACCTGCAGAGCCCAGCATGGGGCTGTCCCTCTTCCTTGGAAGGGCAAGCTAGTGACTCAGCTTTGGCAGGACCCTAGGTCCTTTTTTGAGGCAGAGCCATTTTCCATCTGAGCAGCAGCCAGGACTGTGCTGCTCCATGACATTCTTCTGTTCCAAGTGCAGGATTCTGCAAGTCCTGCAAATGCTGAACTTGAGTTTCTACCAGCCCATTTTTCTCAACCTGTGGAGATCCCCCTAACTAGCACCCCAAGGTCCACTCAGACCCTGCTGAAAGCTGCAAGCAGCAGATTCACTGTCAGCATAGCCCTAACTGCAAGGCAAATACACGTATCAGTGCTTCAATCACAGCACTCAATTTCAATGCAAATATGTATGAAAGCAACTCTGGCAAATAAGCAAAGCTTCTGCTAGTTAGTGACATTTCAGAGCTACTCTCTATGCAATCTCCCACCGTATTATTACCTTAAAATGATATAGAGAGTTTTATGCTTATTATTCTGTCAAGTAGAAAAATAAAAATATTTCTTGCAAAACATCACTTTCTTTGTCTGTTATCAAAATACAAAGAAAGCAAAATTTTGCTCCCATGTAAACAGTTCATGCTTTCCAACTGGAGTCTGTTGCTGCGCAACAAAGTTTATTTTAACTCTAAGCCACTCAGGTTTGTCTAAAATAAACCAGAACAAGAAATGACTGAGATGGAAAACTTGTCTTTTCAAATATTTGAAGTTAAATTCATACCACTTCGGTATCAAGCAAACCCTTACAGTCACCATAGTACAAATTCTCCTGAACAGTGTAATCTTCAGCAGTGGCCAAGGCTTTGGCCATGGTTAGCAGCCCCTGTGAAATCTAAGAAGTCCAAGACCCTTAGGAGTCCTTAGGATCCTAAGATCCTAACTCCAAGATCCTTAGGATCCTTAGAAGTCCAAGACCCTTAGATCATTTTCCAGTGAATAGAGTCTGCCCTGAGGTGACTTTTACTGCACTAAGTGATGAACACCAATCAATTTGAGAGAGTAAGATTTCTTTTTTGAAACCTCCGGAGCATAACTCCTTCAAAAATCTGTCCTGAAAGATATTAACCTATAAAGACTAAACCTAAGACATATCTTAGACAGATATATCTTCATTCTTTCCTAAATTGTTTCACTGAAGTACTATCTTACTGTGCCTTAATCACAAACTCCTACACTACTTTATACACCCTGAAAGTGGGTAAAAATTCCCCAACTTTCTGCCTCTAGGCATACAATATACTTACTTGGGACACAAGCAACACACAGTCTCTTACAGATGCGCAAAACCGGGCATGGAAAAAAAAATATCTTAGCCAGCTCTGTATTCAAAACCAGAGGACTGTACCTCCACGCCCATCAGCCAAGGCCTACTTACTGACACCCTGATTTCTCCGTCTGCTACAAGGTCTCATGAGTCCCAGCAGCTTTATACTAATGAACTATTTTATGCTGTCATTAAAAACTAGTAGGAAAATTACATACTGTGTACACTGAAAGCAGACGTCACGCTGTTTAATTAAATACTTGGTCTAATTAAAATTGCTTTAAAAAATAACTATAGAAGTAAAAGCCCCCTTTCCGCAGGTCAACGTGTACCTTTCTCATGTTTCACATAGATTAGAATTATAGCATGGTTTGGTTTGGACCTTTGGATGACCTTAAAGATCATCTAGCACATGCAAAGACTGAGGATTATGAATACATAAGATTAGTAATAATTTTCCTTGTATTTAAGGTTTTCTCAAGCAAGATGATATTCTGAAATCTATACAAAGTGAACACGAGTGATTCTAAAAGCTTTCCCTCATTATTCCTCAAAGCTATTTCTACAGCTTCAGCACAGCCTTTACACATCCGATGTGCTGAGACCTCCTATGTCGAAGACAAGACTATTTCATAACTTAAAGGAAGAAAAAAGACAGTACTGGCGGATGACACCCACCACCACCCAGGGACGACGGCAGCCGCGGCACGGGAGGCACCAACCACCCTGCTCTGAGCTCTGTGTCCACGCACCCCAGGCATCCTGCCCGTTCGCTTGCTCTCACCCAAACCTGGCAGCATTTACCACCGCGGGCACCCAGGAGCAAAAGCGCTGGGCCCCCGCTGCCCGAGGCGGCTGTCCCGCCCAGTTCCGGCCGGGCCGGGCCGCGGCGCTCCCCCGTCCTGTCCCCGGTTCCGCACCCCCACCGCGCCCCCGCGCCCGTGCCCTCACCGCGCCGCCGCCCCGCGNCACGCGCTGTCCCCGGCGCAGGCGCGCCCGCAGGCGCTCGGCGCAGAGCGCGCAGCCCGGGCCCTCCACCATGGCCGCCAGCGCCCCGCGCCGCCTCCACCCGCCCTTCGAATCTCCCGCTCGCCCGGGGGCGGTGCCCGGCGCGGCAGCACCGCCCCACACAGCCACAGCCGTGCTTCCTGCTTGTTTCCTTCTCAGCGGCAGCCTCTCGTGCTTGCTAACATCTCCTTGGCTCCCTGGTATTGTGTAAAACACTCGCAAATGCATCTCCTTTCAAAACTTAATCCGCAATCAGGAATTCGTTTCGGCTTTTAAAATGTCGGTATTTAATAGGTTTTTGCAGTAAGTCCAGGTTTACAGAGGTAAAACTCTCCTTTCCCGCCGCATTTGAAGTACGAACAGGCATCATAACTCCACGAGCTCTAAGAAGATTGAGGGCAATTGCATTGCAAGGTAGACATTGGGCACCGTTTCCTAATGCCCAGCTCGTGAGGCAATACTCAAACTGGTCAAACACTCTCAATGTTATTTCTTACATACACAGCCCATATCCACTCTTCTATCTGGGTTCAATCAAAATGTGTTTTTCCTAAAAGAATAATACTTTTTTACATGAAGGGAAGTGGATAAATCAGGCTAAATGATGTTTGCTGAAATAAAATATAATTCACATTTTCTGCTGAAGCTAGGGTGTGCTACCCCTGTTGCAAATGCCTTTTTCTTCTTTTTCTCAGTGGTGTTTTTGCAGTGGTCTTTTAATATCAAGACAATAAAGCAAATTTTTGCCAGAGAGTTAAGCTCACCAGTCAGAAATCAGAAATGTTAAAAAACGCTGTGTTAAAGTGATTTTTCTGCTGCTCTAGGATTCTGCCTTACCGTTCTTTCAAACAATTAGAAATTGACACATAACTCAGATTTCTAAATTCCCACCTAAGTACCTTAAAAGGACAGACAATAGTTCCTGTTACTTGGCAGTCAAATATAACGTTTTTCATAATAAGGGATTTCATAGCTGGATATTTTTCAGTAGCAGTGTGCAGTGTGTTACAGCAGATTGGGGTTTCAATTCCACATCTAATTCTGCGATGAATCAGAAGTTCCAATAGTAACCATTTATTAGGTTCTCTAACCATTTTTCCACTTATGTACATGAATTTTAACCTGAGATTCTGCATTAACTCACCTTTTTCATGCACTTTTATTCCGTTAAAGTTGAATTCCAGGTACGCACAATCTGTTGTTGGTGAGATTCATATTAAAGCGTTTAGTGGTTGACAAATGTTTGGGAGTTTCTTTGCTTTGATAAAAACATGCAATAATATATTTGCAACAAAGGGAGGAGAGGTAATAGCACTGTAATATACCAGTCTGACTGTTCTATATTCTGAAGCAAATGACCAGTGCTGAACTCTAAGTCAGGATGGGTTTTAGGTAAAAGTACCTAAATGACAACAGCCAAATGAAGAACGGTTGTTGGGCAATATTATTGCTGATACAATTTTTTGGTGATCTAATAGTGTAGCCAAGTGAGAAATATATAACTGCTGGTGATTTACAGTGTTCCAAATAGAATAGTCTCAGCTGCTTTTGTGAAAGTATTTCCTTGAGTCAGGAAATCTCAGTTGCTGCCATTGAGTTTCAACACTGAAGTTCCCAGGCTACAAGGCAAGTTTTAAATATAAAAAAT
The DNA here is from genome assembly GCA_013398115.1 of Falcunculus frontatus. Taxonomy (NCBI): domain Eukaryota; kingdom Metazoa; phylum Chordata; class Aves; order Passeriformes; genus Falcunculus; species Falcunculus frontatus. The sequence continues at coordinate 1,777,074 of VZRV01002226.1, forward strand.
AAAAACTTCATTAAATTTATTTCAGAGTTCTGTATTAGAATTTAACATTTCTTGACAGGTAATTCCATTCCACACCTTATTTTGATTTTGGAAAATCCAATATCCACAAGAATCTCTCCCACAGGTAATTAAATGTGTAAATTTCAGAAAACAAATAAGCAAATAAATCTCACTCAAATGTAAGTTTAACATTTTTTACTTCCTGTCTGCCTTTGCATCAACAAAATCAGACTATTCTACTCTATAATAATTGATATAGCAAATAAGACAAGTTATCTGCAGTGAAAGGTGTAATCTATTTTTAAAACAAAAATTCATTAAATCTACATATGTTCATAAATTTGTCCCCCATTCTTGGAGCTCTGTGCACAGCTGCTTCTGCTATTTTTTCCCAATGGTGTTTGCAGGCATCATTTCTTGATTTGTTTGTGCATTTGCATATTTACCTTCAGATAATAGCATTAAACAGAACAGTGTGCTTGGAATTGGACACCCACGTTTTGGTATATTACTGCAGTTGTGATCTCATTAGAAAAAAAATTAGACCAGAAAAATACATTTCTTTCTAAAACTTCAGGCTTCCCAGAATTATTAAAAGGATGCAATTCTTTTTTAAATTCAGTTTTCCAGAATTTGTATGGAAGCCCTGATTCTCTGCCTTGTTGTCCCAGTTCATGTAACAGGACATTTGGCATAAAATTGATGTGGCTAATTTGCACAAGTAGAGCTACTGACATCCAACTGCTTTTTAGTTTATGCATATTTTCTCCCTTGAGTTAATATATTAATCTTAGTATATTGGTGCTGAGTTTAAATACCTAAGTTAATTTTGCAATTAATAGAGCTTTGAAAATGGAGTTGGCAAGGAATATTATCATACGGCAAATATAGATCAATTTATATATAGACCAACTTAAATATCATTTTTGATCAAATAGTAAAATTACATTTTTCTGAAGGCAACACAAGGGAACAGAAATACACAGAGTACAAGCACACCCTGTTCAAATCCAGCAGTCTGAAGAACGTCAGCACTGAGATCCTTGCTGAGGCGTAGGGGTTTTTTTCTACTGGCTGGTTGAAGTATACACTGAACTACAAAGATACGCCCTTTATGGTGACAAAATCTTGGATAAGAATTAATAATCAGTGGATGACTGATCTGTTTCATGGTTGCCTAGAGAGTTAATGTGAACGGTTAAGCACACTCAAAATTGCTCGTCATGTAATCCAAATGCAATCCTTCCTAAACCTTGTAGAAACATTCCCAAATCCTTCAAAGTTAAGTCTCTTAATGCAATTAATCCGAATAATTGCACTGTCCAGGGAATGTGTTCTGGTTATAAATTCCTGGTCTGCCAGTGATTTTTGCGGGTCATGCATAGTTGATACAGACACATAGTTAAATTATTTTTTGTCAGTTATCTGAAAATAATGTGTTGAGCTTTTGGATTCTTTTGTTGGTAGAGAGGTCTTGCTTTCCTGTACAAAAAAAAAGCCCATACTATTGTAGCTTTGTTTTTACAGGCGCAGTTACTGTGAAGACAGAGGTCAAGGAGGTTCTTTGGAAACTGCAGTGAAGTATCAATATAAAATTATTAACCAAGTTGTGAATAACAGCTTTAGTATGAGAGTTTCTTGCATTTATTTCATTGTTGCAGCTGTACTAAAATGCTACAACTTACACACCATTCTCACTGAACATGGAGTATGTGTTCAAAATGGAGTAATTAATGGATTGATGGTTTGGAAGTAAAAGGCATAGTTGAGGCTTAATAGTTCTGTCCTAGTTTCTGCCTATTGAAAACTGGTCACAGATAAGCATATTCTTAGGGTTCCAACTCATACTAAAGAAGTAAGAAAAATACTCGTAGAAGTACATATTGTACTCTAAGTTTCCAGCGAGGACATGCTTTAGAATTAGACAGATAGAGGATGCAAAAAAAACTAAACTTCTTAATTATGTGTGCAATTATATTTTTAAAAATTACTACTTTGTCAATATTGTCATAATATTACCAAAATTTCACTAGGTAGTGATTCAGAGTATGACAGGTTCACCTCTCCGTGACTGGTCAGCTGTAAACAAGACACCACTCTTTTAGGAAAGATAACTTTTTTATCTTTATAGCAATCCTTGATTTCCCTAGAGATGAGAAATGCAACACCTTTGAAAACCTTGGCTAGTTTGACATGCTAGTTTTCAGCAGAGTAATTTTGCTCTTTTCAATCAGGAATTAGATATGAATTGCTTTCAAACACCGAAGACCATACTTCTTTCCAAAGACACCTTCATACTGTGTTAATTTCTTGGACTTTGCTGAAGTGGGGGGGAATGGGGGTGGAAGCAGAAATAATCTGTCTTTAATTTGAAATTTTCTGCTGCTCAGACTAAAGGATTAAATCCACAAGAAGGAGTCAGGATTAAAAAGACAGGCAAGCTATTCACACTCCCTAAAATTCAGTAATAATTGAGATCCATCAAGTATACTATATACCTAAGGTGATGGAAACTCTGAGCTCTCTATGTAATCAGTGGCAATAGGTAGGCACCTCACCAGGCAGTGATTTAGAGCAGGGGCCTCATTAGGTCTCTCTCTCCATTAGCCGCACAGGGAACAATGGTAGTTCCTTCTATCGGATGCCCTGCTGCGAACCTTCAAGCAGTCACCTATTTCCCTTATGCAGTGTAAGGGGAGAGTTATGTCAGAGAACATGATTCAGTTGTGTGCTGAGCCAGGTACTGTCTGGAAGTGCCAATGGAGTTTCCTAGATGCCTCTCTGGAGTCTGGACTCATAGCAGTGAAACACCTCCTTTGGTTAGAAATCCAAGCAAAGCAATTTTTTTCAGGAAAGAGAATGTGGCAGCTTCTTTAAGCTGCTGTAGCAATCCAATCAGTAGTGCATCCTTCCCCTGGAAAGTGGAGAAAATTAATCATAGAGCTTTCCTGAGAAAGTATGCAGTAGATAGAAAAGTCACCATTCTGAGCCGTTCCTCTTATCAGAATGCTTTTTCTTTGCGTAACATATTTTGTTTTTCATTAGAGCTATGACTATCACCAAGGTCATTTAGATGAGCTTGGAATTATCAAATATAGTTTTCAACATATGACTGCTGAACATAGCTCCCTCAAACTTTATGTTTTGTAATAGAATTACCGCTGGAAGGATATTCTGATCTAAGGCTGTGATCTTGGCGTTAATTGTGACAGGGGCTTTTGAGATTATGAATTTCATTTTGGCTTGTTGGAAGTGAATCTGTCTTAATGGTGTCGTTAATAAGTTATGTTCTTAAGTATTCACTATCTGTCTACTTTTTTTTTTTTAATTGAAATGTTTTACTAAAACATTCCTCTTCTTTTCTCCATCAGAGTATCTAGTAACCCAGTGAAAATGGCAGTTCCTTTGGTGACATGAGATCGAGAGTCCATATGCTGCTTCAAATCATATGGAGTGCTTTAAACCTAGATATATTCCTGCTTGTGTGACTGTTTTAAGCCAGCAGGTGAAAGAATTGTGGCGACCACTCCAAATGAGACTACACTCCTCACCATGTTTTTGAGTTGACCATGTAAACATTGCAAGAAACTACATGTCTTGGAGCACACTCCAAAAGCAAGATATGGAGAGATAGTTAAACAATTCCATCTATATATGAGGTATAAAGAAACTGGTATCGAGTCTTGATTTATGAGCACATTCTAGATGGAGATAATTGGCTACAGCAGAAACTTAGCTTCTTAGGAAAAGACTTGGCAGAAGGATTAGAATGTCTCCTCAGCAAGTTCACTGATGATGTGAAGCTGGGAGTTTAGGTAAGTGAGGGTTTTTTGTGTTAGAAAGCAAAACTGGAGAAAAAGAAAGATCCAAAATTATATTAATTTGTTCAGAAATGCTCACTGTAGTACACAAATGATGCATTTAAAATTTCTTTCCTGAATGTTTCTTCTCAAAATGTTATACCCAAAGGAGAAAAGATCTTTTGCGATTATTAAATTATAGAGTAGTATTGGAGTAGAATTGACTTAGACCCTACTTAAATTCAGAAATAAAATGTTTGGAAAATAATTGAAAAAAAAATTACTTTTTAAGTTTGTACTGAAAACTATAACTCCTTAAAGGTTCCTATTCCATTCGTAGATGCACACTCTGCTTTTAGATACTTGAATCTGTCAGTAGAGATGCCTGTACCCATTCAGAATGGCATCATCTAATTTACAGTCATAGTTTAACTTCATTTGAAGGAACAGTATGACAGCAGTGTGCGACTGCCTCAGGGTGGGGACAGCAGATCTTACTGAAGCTGGATATTCAGGGGGTAAGTACAGACAACCTTCTTGGCAACTTATCAGCACTGCTCATAACTTTACTGCATCTTGAGACACAGTTCAGGGCCAGTAGTTTTCCTTGTTTTGTTGATGGATATTGGCTCCTCCGAAATTAGGTAAAAGTTACTTCACTCGTCTGGAGAAGAAATGAAAGCATTTAAAACTTGCAGTAGTTTATTCACACAGTGAAGTCTTGAAGATCTTTAAGATAAGTGTCCAGCAGTGCCTCTAGGCTATCTACATGCTAAAACAGATAAAAGGAGAAATATGGTACCTGGAGAGAGGCAGAAAAATTCTTTGTAGCCTTCTTGCCTATATTGCATTTATATGTGCACTGCTCTGAGGTACATTCTCTTATGCTGGATGTTTTACATCAAAGATTAACACTTCAAGGAAAAATAAGAGGAATTAGGAGAATATGAAGAATTTACCATATTTTCTTCAACTTTAAATGTTATACTTTAATGCTGTACTGGAAAATATTAGGATGATATTCGTTCAAAACCATAGATAGTATTAGAAGATTTATGAAGCTCTGAGAACAAAATAAATTATATTTGCTGGGCAAAATACAATGAGGGTGTCCTGATTCTGGCCAGGACAGGATTAATTTTTGCAGTAGCTGGGAGGGGGCATGGCTAGGACCCACAGGTCGTTCTGTACCACCTCAGGTCATTGCCAGGGGTGGGGAAAAAGGACTCTTCCAGGGAGAAGGGCTCCTACTGCTCGAGTAAGCATGGTGCCAGTCCCAAGCCAGAGGGAGCAATTGGGTGGCGCTGGTCCGGAGCCAGAGGGAGTGGTCGGGGTGACGTGGCTGTGATCGGGTTGAGTGCCTCGGTGAGCATTTTTGCATATGAATCACTTTCTCTCTTGTACACTTTTGCTTTTAATATTGTTGCTGTTACTGTTTGTTTTCTTATCTCATTGCTGTTTCCAGTAAATTGTTATCTCAATCCATGCATGGTCTCTTCCTTTTTTGCCTCCAGTTCTCCTCTCCAGCCCTCTGCAGAGTGGGAGAGGAGGGAAAGGGGAAGCAAGGGAGTAGTACATAGTTTGGACTGTCTCAGTGAGAGTAGTAAATTGGAGGATACCATTCTTAAACCACGAAAGAGGACCATAGCAAAAATGTTGCTGCATCCTAGCAGTTGCAATGAGTTTTTACTTTTTTTGTGGCACAAATAATATGATTCCTAGTACCTTGCTATAAGCCTTTGTCAGCTGCATGTATATATGCAGCACTCCATTTTAATTAGCCTGAAGATTCAAGGCTTAGAAGGAATAGCAGGGGTCTCTAATTATCATCACAAACTAGTGATCTGCCCAGAAAATGAGGAATGAATAAGCATTAAGCAGTCAGAGGCCAGTACTTAATCACAGAGAGAAGCGGGAAAAGTGGAAGATAAAGAAACGCAATTTTTACTGACTTGGCAGGACCCTGAAAATTACTTAAAATAATTCTTCTTTAGTAAAGCACACTAATTCTAGATAGAGAGATTTACGATTTATTCTTATCAGTAATGTTTGACTAGATATTTTAGAATATTTTTTTATCCTCTTATCTGTTCCATACTTCTGATACTTTTATTTTAGATGTGTCTTTTTAGGCATCAGTAGCATTTCTTGAAGGACTCTTATGTGAATAATGTTTTCCAAACTTTGTTTGTAATTTTTCAGTCCAAGTTCCAAGGAAATAAAGACTATTCTTTCCTTCCTTTGAAAAAAAAGATGACATTGGGATTTAAATCATTGCTATTCACAAACTGTCCCTGACAAAAAAGGCTTAGGATTATCTCTTTAGCAACTTTTGAATCAAAGCTGCATTATTGATATGAAGCTAAAAAGGCTTTGCAATTCTTTATATAATTAAAAGCAACTGTTATTATGGAAATTTTTCAGAACAGCTGTTGTATTGGAAGAAAGGTTACACTCTTCTCTATCAGTAATCCCTTTAAATCTCTGACATGATTCATTGCTCCTCAGACAATGCCAGTGAATTAAACAAAACTGGATGTCTTCCATACATATATTTATTACTTGCAACCCTATCAGCAAGAAAGAATGCAAAACACAACTCAAATTGGCTAATGAAAGTAATGTGAATGTCCCATTTTATGAACTTTATTTCTATTTTCGTCTTCCAAAGTACTCATTTTACCCAAAAGTGATGCCCATCTTCCTGACGGTCCCAAAGAGCTTACAATCACTACTTTATACTTGAGCCTTAGTCAAGGCTAACAATTTGGAAGGAAAGGATAGATCTTGCTGAGTTTGGTAAAGGCTAGAGAGAGTTTTGATGTAGGATAAAAAGCTTTAGCTCTTTATGAATTTCTGCCTGTCCGTGAGGAGATTCGAGAAAGATTTTTCCTCCTGGCTGGAAGGAAGTAGCATATCGTTACTGCAGCTGAGGTTTTCATTTCATTCCTGGCTTTCAAGCCAGGAAAGCAGAGAAGGACCAGCCAAGATTTTTGTTTTTTGTTTGTTTTTTTCCTCAAGGGGTTAGAAGGAAACAAAAAAAGGAAAACAAATGTGGACCTTAAAGAGGAGAATTGGTAAATGACTTGCTGGGTTTCAGAATGAATAGATGTAGTGTATTTTGTAAACATGAGGAAAGTCAGAAACAAAAAAACCTGGGCTTGTACAGAAGCGAGAGGATGCCTCTTTTTCAAAGTGCAGCAACCGGGGTGGAATAACCCCATGCAACAAGTGCTGGCCGGGGGTTTGGGCTGCGGCGAAGCAGCGCGAAAGGTTGGGTCTGCAGGCGGCTCGCGGGCCCGGGGAACGCGAGCCGGCAGCGCGCCCGTGTGGCCGTGCGGGAGAACGGCACCCGGGGCTGCCGCGGGTGCGGCACGGCCGGCAGCGCACCGCGAGCCGTGGGTTCTGCTTCGTCGTGTCACGGGGAACCGTGCGTTCTGCTTAGCGATATCACAGGAAGCCACACCTCGACTCCAGTGTGTAGCTTTGGATTTCTCAGCGCAGGAAGACATTGACAAACTAAAGTGAGTCCAGCCGAGCTCCACCAACATGTTAGGAGGCTGGAGAACAAGCTGGATGGCAAGAAGCTGAGAAAGTAGTGTTTGCTTAGCAGAAGAGAAAGGCAAGGCTTTCTATGCTTCTTTGATTTCTGTCTTCACCTGCTTAAGAAAAAGGAAATTTGTTAAGGATGAAGAGGCTCTTGTCACAGGCTCACAGCAAAAGGACAAGAGGCAATGCAACACATTCTGGAATGGAAATCTTTTTCTATATATACAAAAAAAAAAGATAAATTCATGAAAAGAAGTTGAGAACAAGAGTAGGTTGTCCAGAGTGCATGTGAAATCTCCACCCTAAGAGAGTACTCTTGGGGTAAAACCCTATGGAACCTGATGTCACTTTGAATATTGCTTTGAGTGGGACTAACCGAGCACAGGTTTCTTCCAATCTGCTTGTTTCCCGTGAGTCTAAAATCTATACTCTTCATCAGCCAGATTGCTCATGCTGTGGTTTTGAATTCTGTGTGAAATTCTTTGTTACTCAAACAAATTCCAAATTGTATTGTGCACATGCTGCCAACTCAGACTTCATTTATTTTTTCCCCTCCTGATAATGAAATACTGTATCTAAGAGCTGTTGTCAGAGAACTGTCAAAACCAGTTGCTGATTAAACTGCTACAGCAGTAAGAGGTGGGCTTCTGTGCGAAAGAGTTTCTTCTGATTTGTGGAGAGAAGGTTGCTTTGGCAACAAAGTTATTTGGCAGAGTGTAACCTGATAGAACCTGAGGAGGAAGAGGTTTGACAGGAGTAGTGGAAAGTTCAAAAAGGACAAAACCTTGCTTTAGGATGCACTTTTTCCGTGTAAGGGTTCTCAACACTGCAATACTATGAATGATTTATCCCTTTTGCCTTTAGGTATTTTGAACTCTCTCTACTGTATTTCAACCTTTGGATTTAGTTTCATCATGCAGATTTATGGTGATAATGGTGAGATTTTTTTATTTAGAGTGTGGCTCATCACAGACAAAGGAGGGTAGTTGATAAGTAATTGTGGACTGTTCTATTACCCATCTTAAGTCAGATGTGATGAAAAAAAAGAGGCTGTATAAATCAGTGAATTAAATTTTCATCACTGTAACAGGTTTTAGACGCTGGAGTAACTAGGAAAAGATAAATGTTGGTTAATACTAAATAGAATCTGATGAAGAAAACTGAAAGAACTTCATAAAGTAAAACAAAGCCATTTATATCCACAAATAACATGAATAATATCTGAATCATGAAATTACCCATTAAGAATATCAGCTGCAGTAATCTTGGGTTTAAGCAGACTGCTGCTTTAAAATGTAGGGCCCCTGAGCTCCCTTTGTAATGGTGGGAAGCTTCCACTGTGGCTTCCACTATAGAGATTATACAAGGTATTTATACAAACAGGATAAAAACTGTTCAAACTCGCAATAACCACTAAATGTTTTAATTTTTATTTATTTTTTCAAAGGGGGAAAAAATGCTTGCTTTGACCATCTCTATGCTTATTTGCCAGTAAGGACAAAGGAGATTACACAAGGAGATTCAACCACTAAAAAAACACCACTAAGTTCATGATACCATGTAAGTAACAACATTACATATATCATTATCTGGAGTGGAAAATCATCCAGAGAATTCTCCATTTGTAGAAGTCTCTGTACAAAGTAATTAAAATACAGTTCAACTTCAGGTAAATAGATTTTGCTATCAAAGATTCAGAAGAAGCTCATTCTCAGCTGAATATGCTCTGGTTTGGGAGCACTTTCATCAAATAGGTTGCTTTCTTTTATGAGTTGATGGTTTTGAGTCTTCTTTTTTTTTTTTTTTTTTTTTTTTTTTTTTTTTTTTTTTTTTTTTTTTTAAGCTGAGAGTTTTCATCTCTCTACCTCCATTAATTTAGTAGGTCTTCTTTTCAGAAAGTAGAAATATGCTTCTGTGAAGAGCATCCCCAGTGATCTGGTTGCTGAACTGTCTCTCAGGTATCAGGAACCAAAAAGTTTAGGGCTCATCTCTAGAACCTTGTCAATACTCTTCATTTTCTGGCTTACAGCAAGAAGCAAATAAAGTCAGTGAAGTTTTCCTGTAATTGGTGTAATATGTTCCCTGTGGATAACATAGCCAAGCAGGTGGGCAGCATTCTTTTACATCAACTGTGTCATCCAAGCAATCTCCAAACAAAGGGTATGATAAATTATGTTGTGAGAAGAAATGTCTGCCAAGGCACCCTGGGATTAGTGTTAGAACTGGTTTTATTTAACATCTTCATTAATGATCTGGAAGAGGGAGTAAACAGGCCATTAATTGAATTGGCAGATATTACACAGAAATAACTCTAGGATCCTAGCTAGACTAGAAATAAAAACAGACTAAAAACAAAGACAAGGATTAAGAAGTTAAGAGGATCTGTGAAAATGGTTCTCTTTGTCTGCAGCCACATTTAGGTTATTTTACAGGTTGTGTTGCACTTACTTTGTATGATCCACACATTGAAACACTGTTTATGTTGCAATTGAACACTCAGCAGCTCGAGAGAAGTATCAGCTACATAAGATACTGGGTTTCCTTTTTAGCAGGAGTAAGGGGTAAGGTAGTAGAAACAGTGTGGTTTGGTTCTTAATTGAGCAAAACAGTGAACTACCGTACTCTTCAGACACAAAGTCTACGCACATTTATCTGTCAATATCAGCATACCTTTTATCAGTATAGTAATTGTAATTATAGTAAGTATTGAAGTGAAAAAATCTGACTAGCATTTGACAGACCTGTCTACCGGCACCCCAACTTAATACTGGTGACTACTTTTTTAGATTTTTTCAGGTGGATTAATTTACGTCACATTTTATGAGCAGCTTTTAAGCAAAATGGCATATGGTCTAACAATGTCACAAAACTTATTTGATTATAAGATTTTCTAGAAAAATGTGGGGTTTTTTTGATTAATTCTTCTTAAATTCCTTACTGAAATAATGTTGTTTCAGCAGTTTGATGATTTTGACAGGGTTCCACATCAATCTATCCATGCTGTAATCACCACTATAGTTTCCTGTTTGAATGTTATTTTTAAAAGAAAAATGGAACTTATTATTTGTTATATGCCAATTTTATACAAGGTCTTGTAAAGTACACAAAAGAATAGCTATAACCACCAGCTCTAAAAATCAGGCACATGCAAAGAACACAGAATTAAAATCTGCTTGATTTTTCTGAGGTATGAATGTACTTCATGTGTAATGTTCCGTGTGGACTGTGTATAGGTAAGGAGTGTTCCCTACCCCTGTCAATGAGACAGAGTTGTCTAGACCACAATAATGTGGGCTGCATTGCATTTCCCTTGGGAAAGTCAGTTGTTTCTGTAAATCATGGATAAATCTGCACAGCATGTGTTAAGTTGGAAATAAGCAGCCTAACTGTAGGACACAATATTGCAGTTCTTGTGGTGCTTGGAACTCTGCTTCAGTTCTATGTGCAAGCACAGGAAGCAGGCTCCTGATCCAGCAGCGCTCTCAGGAGGAAGCTGGCAACATAGCAGAATCTGAATAACTCAAAAACTAGAAAAGTATTACTGCAAGTGCATCTGTCAAACCGGGGGATGCAGGAGAAAATGAGGTGATGACAGGTTCAGCAGAAAGAGAAATAGCATAATATGAAGTGAGTTAATGATGCCAGCAATTTTTAGCAGTTGAGACTGTAAGGGCTGCACAGGCAAGGTGGCACTCTATGATTTATGTGCAAGAGGTAGGCAAGGTGATATTTTTTTGAAGTGTATGTTTTAAGGTGCTAGGCTAAGTTCAGATGTTCAATTTCACTGTTGCCCAGGATATAATTATAAAAAACAGTTTTGCTGGAATTATCTGGTTATTCAGAGATTTGCTCTCTCTTGTGTTCCAGACTAAATGAGATTACTTACTATAAAGAAATATTTATTGCTAATCAAGGGGTTTGATTTTTTTATGCCACACCTATGCTGAAAAATTATATTTCAATTGAATTATTACTCCTGACTCACCTATGAAAAGTAAAAAAAAAACTCTAATTGAATTAAAAATACATATAATAAAGATTTTATTTCTATTTAGGAAGTCATTTGTCTTGGCTCAAGATGCCTGTTATTTTCATCCCACTCATAAGAAACTGTAGCATGGGCTTTATAACAAAAATAAATCATGCCATTCCAGGTGCCTGAGTTATTATTCGCATTAACAGGATAAATATTACAGGAAATGAAAAGCAGTAGAACACTTAAATTGAGCTGTGTTATTTTCCTTATGAAAATCAGTGAAAACTGAAGAGGTATAAAATTTGACAAAAAGCTACAACATAATTCTAAAAATTTCTAATAATGTAAAAAATCAAGGGACTTCTCATATTTCCTTGGCAAGAATTTATTTTCAGTGTCTGTTTTCTACAGCTCATTTTAAGGTATTTTGTGTGTAAAAATTAGTGTAGTTCACTGTACACTGGTGTTATATGTGCAATGTATGTTTTGTGAGCTGAAAAAGTTATTTTAGGAATGAAGCGTATGCTATAGATATAAAAATATTATTAGTGTGACCTAAGTTTGAAGTTTTCTATAAATTAAAGAAGATGAAACAAATATAACTGGATATGTCTTCAAACAGTGTTAATTTGACCTTCTATATTTCCAGGGTTGTTTTCTTACTAATTGCAGTCAGGGTATAAGCTGCTTAAGTTTTTTTTAGGTGATGACTTCCTCCTCTAGAAAGAGTTTGATATCTCCACTTGATAGGTGTCTAAACATTGTTTAATGATGAAACTCCTAGCTAAAGAAAGAGGCTATCCAGATGGAATACTATTCAGTGCACTTTATATTAGGGACATTGAAAAATAATAAATAATATCTGTCAAAGGAAGCTTGTTGAGATAAGTTTGCAGTAAATAATAATAAATAATACTGGAGGGCAGTAGTTGAAATTTTAAAGAAGTACTGTGGTCATGTCAGCTTGTAGTACATTAGTCACTAGTCACTGTGAGGATAGTAGGTTTTAAAATGGCAAAGGAAATGAGATGTGTATTCATCAGTGTGTGACTGATGTGCTGACAGGATCCTGATTGTATCATGAACGCAAAAGTGCTGTAATACAACTCCACCATAAGGGACTTAAAGCCATAATATATTTTATCAACTGCTGTGTGGAAGGAAAAACCTATTGCAAGAATTTTTTTTCTTTTTTATGGGACTGATGAAGAGGTGTTGATCATTGAATCAAATCATGAATTCTCAAGATCATGGTAATAAGAGAGGGATAAGTATCTGTTTGATGTGGGAAACATCTGTTAAAGGATTTCTCCTGAGTCTCATCAGTAGTTGGCAAGTCTCATTGCTTTAATAATGTTTTCATTATAGCTCTGTCTATAAAATGGCATAATATGTTTTGTACTAGTCGTCTTTTCTGTCTTCTCAGTGTAAACTAGTAGCAGACATTTTAATTCCAACTTCTTGTTAAAAATTGTAACAATATATTGCATAAAATAATAAAGTGCTTTGCATCTGCATAGGCCTGTATTGAAAATTTCAATATCTGTGCTAATAGAAATCACTGAGTATGACAATAACCTCTATGTAATCTGTGAGTGACTCGTCTAGCTCTGTTTAGACCTAGTTACTTATGAAATGAAGAAGTAAATTTGTCCTTAACTGTGTTAGCCTAAAAGTATATCTACCATTACATGTACCTCCTTTTCTTGATTCTGTACACAGAAAAGACAGATTTCCTAACGAGCATCTACTGAGAAATTCATGATCACACCTACACTAATCTCAGAAGAGCAAGCTACAGAAGTAAAATAGGTGAGTCTGTCATAGGAATTGGTATGCCAAACCAAATAAGTTGTCTATTTATCTATTATTTTAAAGGAACTGATGGTGGCCAACATCAAATACTCCAGCAAAGTTGAAACAAATTGCACATCCATTTAAAAAAATCGAAAGAAAGATTTTTCAGCTAGGCTGAGGCTGAAACTAACTTTTCACATTGCCTGATAATCTCTTTGCAAGTGTCAATGCTAGAATACTCAGACTTAAGCACTTTAACACATTGATAATTTCTTATTTTTTTGTGGTGACTTTGACATCACTAAATCTTTAGGACATTTTAAGATGATCTACAGTTTTCTACACAAATCTCAGAGACAAAGAAGATTCTTTACAGCACAGGCTATAAAATATATCCTCCCAACTGGCAGTACTTGGGCTGCACCATTCTGCTGGATGAGGGCTGGGAACACACCTATGTACACACTTAACCTTCTTTAAAAGGGACTATGCATTTTCATCAAACTAAAGGAAAAGGTTCATGTGCACATGCTAGTGGAAAAAAATATTTAGCTAGTGGACAAAATATTTAGCTGTTCTACTTCTGTTTAATCCAATTTGAGCAATGTTTGAAGAAAATACTTTTTTGATGTGTAGAACAGTTGTGTATTCCAGACCGTGCATCACATTAATTTTGCCTGTCAAAGACACCACTTTATCTCATCCATTCACTATTTACAAATCTTCACCAGACTGCTATACACAGTAGAACTGACTGGAAAAAATCCAAGATGTACACATTTTTCTTAGAAAAGGAATAGAGTCGAAGGGAGGGAGAGATCTTAACTAAGAGATGCACAATAAAAGTTCAAGTTCTCAGAATCTGAGTCGTGGTGCGCAATCTGTTTTACATAACAGTTGTAATAACAGTGATGTTTGAATAAGGGGATATAGTATTATTTCACTTTCATTTCCTTGGGTTTTTTTGCTTTGTCAAAACATCAGATATGACTAGCAATTCTCTTAATTGCTTTACATCTATGAAAATAAATTTTAATATTCTGTCTAGTGTAACAACATTCATTAAATACATGCTTTTTCTGTCTGCTGCTATCACATCATTATTATCTTCTGGTGGGGAGTTCAACATATTAATTATGTGCTTCATAAAAATATTCTCTTTTAACTTCAAGCCTGATCTCTTGAATGAATTCTTACTCTTAGATTATAAAAGAGGATAAAGATGTGTTCCCATTTACCTCTTCAGATTCAACTTAGATTCACTGCTTTTCAGAAGTTATGAGCAATAGAAAAGAATTTAATATAGAACTGAATGATGCCAGAAAAATGAATTTGAAATACAAGCTTGTGTGTGCATTCTTGTCTTCCCTGCAGCTTATCATACTTCAGGAACACTACTAGACCTCCAGTTTACCTGGCTGTACATAGCTCTCTGGAAGTTCCTCTTCTTTTAACCCTGATCTCTACTGGTCACCATCCTCTGTTTCTCAGCTTTCTTTTTTTTTTTTTTTAAATGCATTAGACTTAAGCAAACAAATACATGCTATATGGAGCATCATCATCTTTATTTGGATTTTTTATCATCTCTAAGAGTCTGTTTCTTTAGAATTACTTTAATCTGATTATTGTCTCTCTCAAAAACAAGCCTATATTGAGCATACCCAGCATCTTCATTCAAGAAACAGTTACCAGTGCTTGTTTTACTTTGTTAATAGCTGTACTAAAATCAGTATTTTTAAGGCAGTGAAAAGTACCTTCACATCTAACATATAAGGTTTTGTTGCTCCTGCAAATAAGTTACAACTGCAAGATCATTGATGCATGCAACAGACCTGGCAAATACAAGTAGTTGTCTATGTGTAGTCATGCCTGAATTCTTACAGGTAGGAAGATTACTTAGCTAAGCACTCACACTTTTTGTGTGGTGCCAGATGTACAAGTGGAAAAGGATTTGTGTTAACATGGGAACACTAACTGTACCATTAAAGACATATCAACTGCTGTGAAATATCTGAAGAATTTGTTCCAAATCTGAGTTAAGAAACTCTGGTAGAGGAAGGGAGTGATGAGGATGTAGAAATTATCCATGTTATAAAAAATGACAAAAACTTCAAAAAAAGTGAAAAAAAAGAGGCAGACAGATGGTGGCAGGTGTCATCTTTGGATCCAGGGAACTTTTATAGTCATCTGACTCATGAATTTCTCTCATTTATTACTATCAAAGAGAGGATGAAAAAGCTTAGCTTCAAGGCAATACCTAAGCCCTTTACATCTAACTCCAAGCACCTGGCTCACTTCAGAAAGAAAAGCTACTCATCTGTCAGTCTCCAGCTTGAAACTGGCAGTTCCCATGCACTGTTTGCCAGGTACAATTACATCAGTTGGCAAAAGACATTAGACTCCCTGTTAAACCATCACAGAACTAACTTCCCTAGTTTTAAGAGTTATTACTTTGAATTCTGTTCGATGCTGAATTTTCTGATAGGTTGTTATCAAAAGGATTGATAAAAAAGGATATAACACAGAGGTTGCAGTCTTCTAGAATCCATCAAATCCATAGCAGAAGATCTTCCTTGAGACGATTATTACTTGTTCAGTCTGAATTTAAATGATGCCATACATTCATCAGTGGATTCCCAGGTCATACAGAGATACATTGAGATAGTGCTAGAACAAAACAGGAAAGCTTTTCTAGTTAGACAAGTTATAAAAACAACAAAGAACAAAGGTTTTACTGAATGTCATTTTGCTATACATTAGAGCAAACCAGAAGTATGTACATGGTAGTTACCACATCTCCATACATACACCATGCTTCAGGTGAGGTGTAGTAGTTAACAGCTGGGAAGTAGCTATCTCCAGCTGAGCTCTAACAGAATATTCACAAAGCATTAGCTTTTCTGAAACTACTCTGAGAAAGAAGAATTGTTTATAATGTGTAACATATCTAGGCTGTTTTAAAAAAATGCTTTCATTTGTTGTCCACAGACTGCTTAATGCAGTATAGCTAGACGCTTAAAATTAGCTCAGAAAATGAAAAAAAAAGGATCAAATAAATTGTTTGCAATAAATAGCTCCCAAATGTACCTCCTTTGACTTTATTAGGCATGCACTAGGGAAGAACTTGGTCCGCTCTTTCTCTGGTTAATGCTAACCTCCAGTTTCTGATGTCATTATTAAGTTAATTGTTTGGATCATCAATCTGTGTCAACAAAGCTTTCAGAGTGCTTGATGAGATATCAAGCATCAAGCTGCGATGCATTAAAAAATGATGAATTTACATCCAGGTAAAACAATGCCCTTCAGCTATAATAATGAATCACTACTTTGTTTACAAATGGGTATTCATCATGAGACATGGCAAGCACAGACAGTTTTGAAGGGGAAAGGCATTAGCACAGTAAATGATCTTTGCAACTAAAGCTGAATACGTAGCAAAGTGAAAAAGGAGGGCATGTCAAATTATCTTTTCAGAAAGGAATTATGAATGCAAATTCACGCTGGTGTTGCCTGACTCACATTAAATATTAACAAAAGATGCAATTCAGTATTAAGATGTCCTTTATCAGGAGAGATAAATCAACACAATAGACTTCTTCCAAAAGTTTCATTGTTGAATAGAATGTCTCAGTATACACGTTTAGATCCTGAAGTAAATTGTTATTCTTTTACTCAAAATTAAAAGCTACTTCCTCTAACAGGCAGCAGGTGCCAGTGGTCTACCTCCCACCATTCTGGCAGCCAAGGAAGATTTAACTATGTTGGCTGTCCCTCCTCATGCTGTTTCTGCCATTGGTTGGGAAGATTGATATTATTTTGCTAGGCCTGTCAGCCCAAATAACTGTGTGATAACATCACAAGTAAATTTAGTGTAATTAATCTCACAAAGGCAGTGAAGTTACTACTGCAGAGGCTGAGGAAGCCAGAAAACATGCAAAGAATTGCCAGAGGTCTGATACTGTGATTTCCAGCAAATTAGTAATGCTGGGCAGATTATAGTTATCAAAAGTATGCCTGCCTGCCCTGTAATCATAACCAGATCATTACATATGTATTTGAAACCAAATTTATTGGTATTAAAACTCTGAAGTCATTAGTAATGTCTGGGGAAGTACCTTCCATTCCATAAAGTCTGAATTCTTATAACAGATTTCTAATTGTCCAGAAACCCCACTCCATTGGTATTTTACAGTAGGTTATTCAGATGGGCAGTACCCACATCCAGTCCTGGTGACACGTCAAGATAAAGAGTTCCACGAAGCCAGAGTATAAATTAGATACTCATTAATACCCCAGCAGTAAAATTCTGCTGTGAAGATCTGAATAAGTTGTTTGTTAATTCTAGAAGCACAAAGCCTCTTACAATGTATTCTTTGGGAGAGGAAGGTACTGTACAAATGGCAACCATGGCAGAAATCTCTAATCATATTATTCTGGCTGTTTACCATCATTCTTATGAATAAATTGTAAAACTCCTAAAGCAGCTTTCTTAGGCTGGTCTGTATCTGAAAATTCTTAGAGAAGTCTTGGTTGATGTCTTCAGCAATTAGGTTGCAATTGTCTCAACAGCATAGTTTGACAAGAAAAGAGTGCTCTGGTCAAAGTGACACATTCTGATAGAAGTTTTGACAGACAGGCAATAAGTATTTCTGCCAGATAACAAGTGATTCTGAAGTTAAAGAAAATTTGTTCTTTCCTCAGGGTATGAGAAAAGAATTTGTGAAGTCAGTATGCTACCAGCACTCATTGTTCTCCTTTCTCTGTGCAAAATACTTGTCAGCCTGGCCACTGAGGAGAAGAGGAGGAAACCTCAAAATGAACAGTAAGACTTTCATGCTGTTAACATCTTGGTTACTTTTTACATTAATCGTGTCTATCCCAGAGCACATTAAATTTAAAATAAAACTGACACAAACTTCAAGACAGAAAGCAATTCTCCAACTTAAATTTGAAATATTCTGGCAAATATTTTGTTTCTGAAAGGAAAATATGAGCAAGGTATGGCTTTTTCTTATTATAGGAATTGCAATGACACTCAGAAAAATTTTATACCTCTTCAAGGCAGTAAGTAATATCTACAGCAACTATATGTTAACAGTGCTCACTACCATCATGCATTATTGGTTCTTTTTCATGAAGAAAGGCATTCTTTTCCCTCTTGGTTGCAGAGTTGTCTGCCAAAGTTTTGTGAAAAATTACAAATAGCTCTAAGAATTGTTTGTATAAGGCAGAGGAATACTTGCAAAGATACGCTGGAAATGTTGCAGCAATTCCCATTTCTACATTACGTCACTAAAGAATCACCTTTGTGTTCAGAATTTTAATTTGCAAACACAGATTATTATAGTTCATTTCACTGAAGCAATTATTGCTTGTCTGCCTGGTATTCATTCTCTTGGAGATTATTTCTTCTGTAGCAGGAGCAACCACACATGAAACACGTTCTGAACAACTGCCATTTACTACACAGGATATTAAAATAACCCTAAGCAGTGTCAATATAATTCGTTATGGTGATCTGGGTGAGATAGTGAAACATCTGTGATAGTTCAGGAGTTGTTCCTGCTGTGGGAGCAGAAGCTTTCAACAGAGAGGTATGGAAAACAGCTGAGAATGGTAAATTCTACTGTTATCTGACTGTAGTGATAATAATAAGCTTCCTTGGATGTTTCTTATTAGTGCAGTTTTACTTTCAAGCAGAAGTGTTCTTGTGCTTCATCTGAAATTCCAGTCTTGTACCTTCCTAACAACTCATGTAAAAATAAAAATCTAAATAAAAAATCTTGCATGTTTTAGCCTGTAATTCTCGTCCATTTCTATCAGGAAAAAAAAATAGTTCAGTCTACTGCTCAGACTCTGATTGTTTTGAATAATTTTGTTTATTTATAATATGCATCACCCACTTTCACAGTATATTGTAAAATATAACTCAGTACAACAAAGTAATGTATCCGGAGTTACATAGAGGGAGCTCTTGCTTTGTGCTTCCAATGCAGTAATGCAATATTTCCAGGCAATGAGACGTTTTTTGTTACAGGCTAGAGCAGTAGAACCCGTGTAATTGTGTCATTTGCTGATTGTCTCCTATATCTTACCTAGAATAAATAATTTTCTTTAAAATGCAGAAGTTTTCACTTGCTATTTGTTTCATATATAGATGTTAAAAAAATAAACTCTGTGTGAAATTGATGCTTCATGATCCCCAGTTGCTCAAAGATGAAATTTCTCAATCTAGGGTGCATAAAATATGAGCAGGAACCCTACAAAATTATCAGTAGAAGAATTAGCACTTGTCATGAACCTTGTATAGTTTGGCTCCTCCCTTTATGTTGGATTTGTAACTATGTATTTGGTTCCCATCATTGTTAACCTGTTATTTAATCTGCAGTTGCAGTTCGAAACCTTTCATGTGTTCTATGTGCTTGTTGTGTTTCAATTTTCCTTTTCCTGGAGTTGTTTGCTTTTCAGAGAATGTTTGAAGTTCAGCTGCTAAACAAACACTAGAAAGAGTAAGGTTTCCTTCCCTGTTACTTATATGGAAAGCATTTTTTTCCTTTTTTTCTCTAAGGGAATCAGAGAGTACATGCTTCATAGACCCTTAGAGTGGCAAATAGAGTTCTGTGCAAGGCAAATAGAAACTTGAACCAGAATCTCATGCTGCATGTACTGACAAAACAAATACTCCTATGGGTGTGATATTCTAAAAGTGGCTGACTTATGTACCTATTTTCGACATTATATTGTATTCATTTTATAGTTGTTTGCAGTCTACAAGTGAGACACATAAGTATTTTTAAAAGCTGTTAGTTACACAGCAGTTTTTTAAGAAAATTACACCTGCCAAATACAGCACAGCTTGTGAGATGATATGGTATAGTATCTACAAGCTTTGACATTTTTTACAATTCAGTGTGCTAGGTTTTTTGCTCAATAAGCTAGAATACTTACATGAACTAGCAGACTGTCAGTCCTGAAGGACTAAATAACCTGTCTGCTCAGACTGGATGCTGTAGTAAGTCCTGTTAGCTGAGTTTTGAGGTGCAGTTGCTCTCACATCGTCATTCTCCCTGTCTGGGTTATTCCAATAAATCTGTAGATCATGAAGGAGTTAGTGCACATCTAGAATAAACTGGGATAAATCAGAAAAGTTGATGAAGCTCTTGTTTATAGAGGTGAAAGTATTCCAAAATATTTTTAAATACTTTAGAAAACAGATTTTTTTGTCAAGTTAATGATTTGAAAATTCCTAGAAAGTAAAGCTGCTGCTTTACATGTTTCCTTTAGTTTAAAATAAAGGTATGTGCACTTGCATCTTTAAAATATTTTATGGGTTTTCAAGCTGGTGTGTACTTTACTAGACACAGTCGGAAACTTTAACTGATCCACCAGCATTAGTAAAACAGAATGAGTGGTAGTAAAATCCACTGTTGAAGGTCAAATACTGTTCACTGATTGACAATAGCTGACAAGACTCTTCTCAATGGTTCTTGTCTGAAAAAGTGTCTTCATGTTTAGGGAACAAGAGCCCAATACTCCTAAGTCATCTAATTTCAGAGTATCCCAGGATAAGGAGACAAGGTCACTTCATCTAGTTCCTTGTTTTGTTTTTGGGGGTTTTCTTGTTGTTTTGGTTTGGGGGTGTTTTTGTTAGGTTTTTTTTAAGAACTGCAGTATATTTTAGCCCTTGGAAAACATTTCTTTGCAGGTTATAAGGTTCTGTTCTTAAGCTCTGAGGAAGGGTTTTTTTGGCCTGGAAGACAGTAGAGCATATATCCCTGGCTTTTAGTATGAATAAAACGTGTGTCTCCTAATTCAGTTTCCAAGTTCTGCTACTCTTACCCTCTTACATAAGGTAAAGAAGGATTTTTTTCCTACTTGGTCCTTGTAGGTGGCCTGCTCTGCACCACTGTGTTCTTAAGCCCTGTAGAGTCCAGGTTAGGGTTTTAGATTGGCTTTAAGGCACAGACTGTTACAGTCTGTCAGGTGATGAAGAGAGCCCGCACATGAGACATCTGTCATGCCCTGCCTCTGCAGGACATGGGTCAGCCTGGGATGGGGACAGGAAACACTTGTGTGTGTGATGGAAATATTCCATCAGGCCAGCCCCGTGACGACAGACACAGTGCACTCTACCTCATGAAGGCTGTCGTCTCCAAGATGTAAAAGGGCCCTGGAAGGACGGTATAGATGGGTGCTAATGCATAGGTGCTGCCCTGGCCCAAGATTTTCACCATTTTTGTTATGAGACACTGATGGGGCAAGGTAGAGCTCCTTATGTTGTACTGTACGACAAAGTTGTGGAACAACTGTGTTACAGGAAGGTTGGAACTGGAACAAATCCTAGAAGGTCAGCTGTGTGAATGCAGAAAGGACACATTATGGAGAGGTCTTATAAGGAAACTTATACTAGAACAGCCCATGGGAATGGTATGGACATAGTCTGTATCAACAACTAAAAGGAAAATACCAGGGATACAATTGTAATACATTCTCTATACATCGTATTATCCCTGATAAGTATTGTAAGAAAAGCAACATGTTAAATGGTACCCTTGGAAGAATATGGGATTTATTTTTTAGCAAATTGAAAAAGTTGAAGACAAAAAGAGTAGTACAAAATTAGAGCTTATTGCAATTTTTCTCTTTTTTTGTCATCATGAGATTTCCAGTTGGTAAAAAGTTTAGCAATATTTCAACCAATAATACAAAATGTCTGGGTTTAGCTGAGTCCAAACATGCTGTTCTCCAAACACAGAGGATTTATATTTTACATTCTGTGGTGAATTAGCGGTAAACTTATGGGTTCTGTGGGCCGAGTGATCTGTCAAAAAAACAACCTTTATCAAAAAACCAGTACAATTAAAATTAAAGAACTCTAGCCAGTGTAGTTGCTAGACCTTCTCTGATGTGTGTAGATACTTGTTAACATGTATAAATTTCTGCAGTGCCAGTACTAAAATTCTTTTACTTTGGAAAAAAAAAATCCAAGTTTGTCTTTTGATTTGATAGTAATCTTATAGTCTGTTCTTCATTTTTCACTAGTGTTTATTGTAAGTCAACTTTCCCTGCATGAAGACTTTACATATTGACATAAAGAAATAATAGTTTGTAGAGAATAGTACTAATAATAAGAATATTATTCCTGGAGGGAACAAAATGTATATTTTCTTGAACTTGAAGATCTAAGAGATCATATGCCTTAGCCAATTGTCACTGGTTTGCCTGGGTAAGCAATCAAAAAACCTGACACTCTGTCCCATAGTAATAACCTTTTATAATCATGCGATCCAGAGTGTTTGATCCCATATGAAAGAAATCCCTTCTTTTTCTTCATACACTTACTGATAATTGTGTCTTGGATTTACACATACAGATTTATATGTGTTACAATGTTTCTTCATTATCAGTATAAACATTTAAATGCTTGTGTTTACAGTGCCTGTTTTTGAGATGATTATATTAGCCATTGAGTTATTTGTGTATATCAAGTCAACCCTGACTGGACTTAAATTTTTTTCCAGCTTTTGAATATTTTATCTAGAATTTACAAGTTTCTGTAAACAATAAAACACAAAATGCTGAGCTATTTCTGATTATCCCAATGTATAGCTTTCCTTTTGTATAAAATTCCAGTAATGTATACAGATTATTTGGGTAAATGCTTTTATTTGGTGCAGATATACTCCTCAGAGTAGAAAAGCCCAAAAGATTTAAAACAGAAATTCGCACTGGGATTGGCAAGTGAAATAAGAACAGTCCTGGGTCTAGAAAAGGATAGAAAGGTTCATCCAAGAAAAATGCCAGTTTTGATGCATAATTTTTAATCACCGTTGATCAAGTTGCATTGCAAGTCTGGGTCATGAAAAGATCACAAATCACACTTTGACAAGAATTCTTGGCACAAAGCAAGCCTTTCTTATTACCTTTGTTCAGAATAGCCAATGAATTATGTCATTCAGGCTTGTTGCAGATAAGAGTGATAATTTGAGCTACTTTTGTGTAACTAATAATAACTGTTTACAAAGTCACATGAAAATATTGACCCTATGCTGGGATTTAGTAAACTTTATTCAGTAATTTCAGTTTATATGCTGAATTTAATTTTCATTTATGTACATTAATTTTATGGTCAGTAAAAAATTAAAATATGTATATATAAAACCCCCAAAAATAGGCTCATATTCAAAAAATACATTATTAAAATAATCTGTTACATAACCAATGCCCTAACACTTATTCAAAATGGAACAATGACTGGAATCTATCCAAATGCAGACAAATGCTAAATACTGCCAGTATACTGCCAGTATAAAACCAGTCTCTCTTGCAAGTATTCAGCATCCCTAAGGGAATAGTGACCTGTACATTGCCATCCATAATAGCTTCTTTCCCAGGAAAAGAGGGGAAGAGAATGTTTGTACAACGAACTTTGGTAAGTTGAACTGCTTTTTCTTATTATTTTATTGTGGTTTAGGGGCGATCAGACCCAGAGAAAGGACTGTCTTGCTAATTGTAGTTTCAGAGACAGAGGCAGAAGAATCAGTCACAGCAAGTGTTAACTCTCTACTCAACCGTTGCGCTACCTTACTTTCCAGTTGGCTTTTATATTGTCTTTTCTGTCCAGCAGTGAGTTCCTCCTTGCCCTTTTGATTTTGTTGTAACTTACAACTCTTTGTCAACATACTTGGAATATGATTACACAGCTCAATTTGGAGGTGGTCCTTTTGAGCACAAAAATGTAAGCCCTTGTCATAACTGTCCAGGAACCAGGATAGTATAGAGGAGACAAAGAAGAATAAGAGTCCAGGAAGTCTTAAATTAGGATTTTCCCCATCTCAAACAAGGCCCACCAGACAAAAACACCCCCACAGTTCTTAGCAGAGGAGGATGTTTCTGATAGCAATCGTCTGATTCAGACAAATTCTTAAATAAGGATAAGGATAAGCAACATAACTCATTAAATAAGTAGTCTTCCCCTTTGACACAAGTTCCACATTCTCTCCAGAGTTTATGACCATGGGAAAGGAAATACAAAAGTTCCTAGACTTTTATGGGCCAGGCAGACAGAATCTGAGCTATTCCAGAGGAGCCTTATCTTCCTCTTCCGTGTCACCATTCTGTCCTCTAGTTCAAGAAGAGAAAGAGCTATTCAAAGCATGTCTAGAAGGATTCAAGAGTTGAAGAAAATCCCATGCACTATAAGAACACTGTGGGTGGGAAAGGCTTCTTCACAATGAGAAAATAGTAGGAAAATATTTTTTTGTCTTTAATCGATATATAAAACTGCATTCATTGAGGGAAATGAATTGTGCTTTAGCAAAGTGAGAAGAATTCACTGGTGTCTGATTTTTTTTTTCTTGTTGGTTTTTTTTCTGAAACAAGAGCACTCGTGTATATTAGTAGGTGGAAAGAAAGCAGCAGAAAACAATGTAAAAGGTAGGGCTCCCAGGAGGAGAGAACCCAGCGTTGCACAGATGTTAAGGCAGACTTACATGGACTTGCAGGCATAAAGGTTCCCTAGTGAGATCTGTAGCTGAAGGCACACATCACCTCTAATGGGGGAAGCTCATCCAGTACACAAAGTGTGCAGCAGGTAGTGATGATGAAAGATGAAGATGATGATGAAGACAATTTTACACCATGCTGTTTCTTTAGTGCTACATAATTTTTTGTGAAGATTTGCTCTAACTCTCTGCTAGCTGTTCTTGTTTCTGATGCCATCAGCAATGATTGGTAGTATGCTGAGTAGATACAAATGCACTCTGATTGGTTGGTATGTTATGGAATAATGTTTACTGAATATTTAAATAACTACTATCAATTTTGCTATGACTTTTTTTGCATGCTTTGATTTTCTCTAGGCCAAATTAAAATTTACAGAACAAAACGAAAGCAGCAGGGAGGGAATAAGGAGTGATTCTCTCGCAAGTGGTAGTTGCTTCAAATAAGAAACTACCACAAAGCACATTTGGTGACAATTGGACTGTATTTTCCAGTTAGGCATACTCTGAAAGGAAGGAGATTCTGTTGTCTGATCCAAAGCACAAAAAGTAGGGCTGACAAGGAAGTTCACATGAACAGTATACTATAGGTCTAAACTAAAACCTGAATATAGATATGCCCTATGAAGAGCAGCTTGGTGGTATTACAGACACAGGTGAAAGTCCAAAGTAGGGAGTCAGAGATCTGATCATAAAGAGTCGGACAATTGAAGTTCAGGCCCTGATTTCCTTCCTCCTGATAAGGGCTGTGATTGTGTTCCTTGTTTCTCTCCGCAGACGTAAAGCAGTCACAAATGAGCTTGGAAGTAGGTTAGTCCTGTCAGTGTGTGCTAGGTGTGATCTTAAAAGGCCTGTTAGATCTGGATTCTGGATTTCCACAGTGCTTGTTTTCTGAATGATATCAGGTTTCCATGGAACTTAGGAGTTAATCTCTGGCATATCAGGACATCAGCTCTGGATTTGAACAAGAGCCTGCCATATAAATGGTGTGAGCACAGCTGAAGCACTCCAGTACTCAGGGAGTGAGTGCTCACTCCAGTACTCACTCCAGTACTCCAGGATTCAGGCGCTTCATTCTTTGGCAGCAACAGGTTTTTGTTGTGACTTCATTTTGGTTATTTCTGTGTGCTTATATCTCTGTCTTGAGAAAAACAGAATTCAGAACTAGTGGTTATAATTAGGATTAAGGAGCTGTCCTATTAAGCACTATACAAAATATACTGAGGGACAGAGCTCTAAAGAACATAATATCAGGCAGAAGACAAATATAAGTGGAATACTTTATCTTGTTTCTGTAGTAGATCAAAAAATAGTGTTTTCTTATTAGTCTTATGGCTCATGACTCCATGTTGCTTCTTCTAATAGAACTGTTTATTTATAATTATTTGCAAAGTAGCCTATTTGTTTTCAAAATACTTCATTCTTCTAAGAACTTCTGGCCCTTCTTGTGCTGCCCTCATTGACAACTACAAAGTTTGCTTTCTTTGGCCAGATTGTGTAAAGTACTGAGTTCTGTTAACTCTACTAAATCAAGCCTTAACTCCTTCCACAATCAAACCTGTTCTAGCTGCAATGTAAATGATCAGAATTAAATACAATGGTTGAATTATATTTCACTGACAAGTGAATCAAGTTACAATTATAAAAGTCATAAGTAGTGTAGAATTCCTAATCTTTTGAATGTTGATGTCCAGTCTGCAGTAATGTAAATTCATAATCTGCTTTCTGAGATCACCTTATCCATCTCATCATGCTATTATTTACTCAGTTTATTAATAAAGAAATTGTATTCTCATATATCTAACTTAAAAGTTGATAAGCATGGGCTATAGATAGTGGAAGGAGCTACCAATCAGTTATTGTAAGAAGTGGAGAGCAGAGAATTACCAAGAGAAAATGTTTACACAGATGCCCAAAAAAAGCATTTAGACACAACCGCTATATCAGCAGAGTTAATTGATAAGCATGACCCAATTCCCTTCAGTCTGATTACACCAATTCCCAAATTCCATGAAAAATCAACAGCTGAGTAACACATAGCTGGAAGAAGGGCTTCAAATGCAGCTGTCTTGCTCCTTTTAACAGAGGATTAAAAAGATTCAAGAGATCATTATGGTAAACGGAAACCTTTTCCTCATGTAAACTGGGGAGAGTCTGCTTGCTCTCTGCTTTCTCATGAGTGTTGAGAGATAATGAGAACATGTAAATCTTTTCTCCAAAACTGTATGTAAGGCAAAACCTGGCTTGTTACTGAGCATAACAAGTTTGATCCTGAGTGCCATTTCATTCATAGCTCAGGAAATTCTCTATTCTTCTAGTGATTCTAACTGAAAGCAGAACCTATTATTTTTTCATATGAGAATAATTTTTTCTTTAGACATTTAAACTTTTTTTTTGAAGTTACTTTTTCTGTTTCTCTTTCAAATGCTTCCTACAAATTTTGTAAATCTCTTTAAAAATGAAAAATACTGTTTGTTTGTTTGGTTTTTTTTTTGTTAAAATCTTATTTCAAAATTACCATTTTAACTGACTTATTATATGAGGTCTAAGATTAATATCTTTGAAAATACCTTTTTTGGACTGATCTGGATCACATGTATATTTATATATGTATGTACATACATATATATATAAATTTGATATCTGGCTTCTTTTTTTTGACATATTCATTCAGTATGTCTAATTCCTCTTCACTGACTTTTTTTTTCTCTATAAAACTTATATGAGTATGAAAAAAAGTACTGTAATAATTCAAAATATATTTGAAAAATGTGGAATTCTGTTTCCAGGGGGAAAAAAAAAATCATTAATCTTCTGTCAGCATTCTTTTGTTTTGAGACTTCTCTTTTTGGAGTATAAATAATATGTACATTTTAAAGACATTCAGTACTGAAAGGGAACTGCTTGTGCTAGTTTACAAAGAACTGGATTTTACTCAGCAGCAGTTCTTATTAAGTCAAGATACTAGTCAGAAAGTAACCTGGCCTTTAAAGCCAGTTAATCCTCAAATTTAGATATCTGTAGGTATGGGGTGAATATAGAAAAATCTGCCACAACATTGCATGTCACTTCTGTATGATGAGAGAAATTTTTAATCCAAGCTTACTTTGTCATCTACCTCATGTGACAGTATTCGGCGAGGAACCACAGCATCAACTGATGCAGAATCGATGCAACACACACAGAGGTATTCCAAAGATGGACTTGAAGTGTCCATGCTTATTTATGTACCTGACAACAATGCCATGTAAAAATATACTACGAGTCTCTTTTTTTTTTTTTGCCTGATCCTGCACTAGAATATGATAGCTTGCATTTAACACTAAGAGATTTTTTTGAATCTCACTCAGTACAGAAATAGGATACCCTATGTCCTTTGGAAAGATTGGCCATCTGGCCTCTACAGTCTGGAATCCCATTGCAGTTTCTTGGAAGTTGTAAAGTTAAAAATGCACTATGCCCAACATGATTTTACACCTTTCCTTGCTTGATAGGTTTTCTTGTCTGGCCTGTTCTCTCCTTTTCTTGTGTACTATTTTACTATGATAGTGTACAACTTTCTTCTGGGATCCTTTCTACACGAGGATACAATGATGATGTAAAAAACACCAATAAGTTAATTTTTATTATATCCAAATAATGCAGAATTTTCAATGGAATTCTGCTGTGATTATGGTATCTTACGTACTACTCTTTTACAAACCAAACTATTTTAACTTGACTTTCACGTAATAGTTGTAAAGAAACCTACATTCTGGTTCTCTTTAACACCTGTATTTCCTATTTGCTCAAAACTTTGTAGTAAAGTCTCATTCACAAATTATTAGGTCATAATACCTTCCAGCAGAGCAGTAGGTAAAATGAAAGTAGCATTGATAACACAATTATTATAATATTATTTTTTTAAGTGGGTATTTTGCTATGATTTTGTCTTTATCTTTTGTTGTTCAACCACAGCCAAATCTGATCCAGGTATAAAGATGCTTTTAACAGTTTTTCTTTCTTAGGTAATGCTAAAGTTGAAGCCTTTGAGACTACTCGCTAAACCTTTTCCTTTTAAAAAAAGTTAAAATAACGACTTGGAATAAACTTAATACCAACTAATATATCTCATCCGTGTCAAACACTTTCAATCTAGCACTTATCTACTTTGAACTGAAAACATAATCTTTTATTACAAACATGTCAGCAGTGTTTGCAATTTCTACTCTCTGCCAATTAATAGAAAGACTATACCTTTCTTGTATAGAGAAAGGTAATTCCATTTGTCTGAGGTTACAAAATTTGATAAACATCTAGTACTAAAGGAAACCATCTAAATCACTAGTAAAAAACCCAGATGCCTCCTGGGTGACAAAAATTTTAGTGTTTCTGGAGTCATGCTTAAGAAATACATGACCCAGAGGCCCAAATACTCTCATATTTATTTCAAATTGCGTGGTCCTGAAAGTTCTTCAGAACTTCACTTTTTTCCTCCCATGTGGCCCACAAATGGGCTTCTCTGAAAAAACAGACCTACATAACCCAGGGATTTTTATGCTGAGGGCTAATGGAGAGCAATTTGTATAGCTTTGATTAGAAACCAGAGGTTCCAGAGAAGCCCGAGTCCGTCATAAGTCTGTCAACTGTTTCCACTGGGTGTTTTTAATTTGATGATTTAAAAAATCTAAAGCAAATATTTTTAGGATTTTCTTCTGTTGCGTTCAAATAATGGACTTCAAACTTGTATGCGGAAGGCTGTATCTGTTTCAGTTAAGTGCTGACTACCACTGTACTCATTTAATCACATTTAAAGATCTAATATTTTTTGTTCAATTGTATTTCTCTGATCCACCCTGTGCAAGGGGATAATGAGAATCTATACAGTCTATGAGGACACTAGGAAATTAATTATGACTCAGAACCACAATTTCTCTTGTGTTTTCCCTGTTATATGGGACTGTGGGACTACTCCCCTGGTCTGTACGGACCAGATTATTTCCTGTTTTTCAGATGGCCATGTACTTTGTCTAGCAAGTATCAAAACCTCACTCTCAAGCATGTCTATGGGGAGAGAGAGGAAAAAATAATCAATATTCAATTTGGTGGACATATTGCTAATAAGCTTATTCATGAAAAGTAATACTCTGCTTGTGAAGGCTGAAAAATTTTCTTTAAAGTAGGGTTCCTTACAAATAGCAGCAGAACCTGTCTTTGAACAGTTAATCCAGTGATTCAATGCTCCAATCAAGCTATTCTTCAGAAAACAAAGAATGCAGCTCAAACATGAAAAACATTTCTCTTGAAATTACTTTTCCATGCTTATGAACTGAATGTATTGAATATGGTATCTTGTAATCTACTATGTCATGTCAGTTCTGGTTCTGAACAAAACATTACTTTCTATGTAATTAAATTGGATATGAGAACTAGCACTTCCTTACATATCCTTAAGCATTCTCCTATTTCCATATCTCCTTATCTTAAAATTCTTCTTATCTCTATAAGCACAGTCAATAAAAAGTCATAGCAATGGATTTTTTCTCCAAGAGTACAAGGAAAAAATCCATTGCAGAACTAAAGTAGCAGAGTACGTTCTATAAAAGACAACTTTTATTTTTTGACAGCTTTTTGCTGCCAACCTAAGCTGAGCACCAGGTTTAAAAATATCCCGGATTACTCTCTGTATTCAAAGACCATATTTCCAAAGGAAGTGAAATTAGATAGTCGTTTCATTTGCTTTGAAAATCATTAAGCCAATGAGAATGCCTTCAGAAACATACCTGCCTTGGTGCCTGTCACATTGTGCTGGATGTGAAAACTATGATTGATATAGAAAAATAAACACATTAAAAGAAAACAGTTCATTTTCAGCTGCTGGACTTTGTTAAAAGCTTACACTAAAGGTGACCTATAAAGATTTAGCAAAATATACATTGGCACAGGTAGAAAACTTTCCATTCTACTAATAAATATGCTGCAACTACAGCTGAGGTCTGTGTGAGTTACATGATTTTATAGACACAATTGGGCCTGTCTAAACACATTACAATATAAAACAGAAGGTCAATAGTAAGATTTTCTCTTCTAGATAAATAGAATTATTCCTATAGGGAGTAATGTACATGCTTTAGAACTCCAAGCATAGATTTAAACAGGTTTGTTTATCTTTTTTCAGATCCAGACCTACATGTACTACTTTGCAACAGAAAGCAAGCTGATTGATTTCCATGGGAGGAAAATGCAATTTTTTTTCCTTTTACAGTAAGCTCTGGTTTATATGACTAGTATCGCCTCAAATCAGTATCAGAGTTAGTGGGGACAAGATCACTTTCTATGCAGTATGCTCACATGCAAATATGCAGATACTTTCAGATAAATTTTTGAAAATGCCAAGGAAGTACTAATTGAGAGCTGATTACCCACTGCATATGTGAGAGCTGGTAAACTAAGCAGCAAGTGCCATAATACCATATTCTGGGGGGTTTAATCACCCAAATAAATATTGACGCAAGGTAATAATCAGTCTCTTCCTTCTTTCAATGATTAAGCACAATTGGACTCATATCTTTTGATATCTTTGTAATAAAATGCAAAACCAGTCTGAACTAGAAGAAAAACTCAGGATCTAATTAACTGCCAATTTTTAGTAAAGCTTGATTAGTTCTAGTCACTAGAATCTTTTATTGACCTTGCGAGGGCTGAGAAAGGAACTTTGTCACATCCATCAGAGTTAACATGAAGAAAGAAAGATTATTATCTCTTTGGATTCAGTTTGGTTTTGGCTTTTACTCATTTCCCAAACCTTTGTTTGAAGCTCAGATGGAAAAAGAGAACTGAATTAACTGAACAAAGGGAGGCCCATATTAAATAGAGAGAAGTATCTGGTTGCCAATATTCTTGTAAGTTTTATTTTTGTAGGTCATGAAAGCATAACTGGACATCTGAGCAGCTACTCCCACAGAAGGGATACTAGTTCTGATTATATTTGCATTCTTCTGGTGGGGAGAGGCTCTCAGAAGAGACAACAGATTCAGTTCCAGCCCTTCGGAGAGCCCATAGACACACAAGGCTCCCAGCATGGAGGCTTGCATCTCACTGTTTCTCTTTGACAGTATACGTACTACTGACGGAAATATTTTGATGTAAAAACACCCTTGCTTCTTGTGGCTTTCTTCTAAAAAGCCCTTTTATATTGTGAAAAAAAAATAGATTTTGCATTATAAAAAGCACTTAAACTAACAGTCCAGTTTAACTTGCCTAATACTGTTTTGTTATACTCATGAGGCCATGTAACTATGCAGAGTAGTTTGCACATTCTCAGCATCCACGGAGTTTTCTTCAAAGCATCGTCTTTGTGGTTGAGAAATTAAATGAATAATGTAACAGCCCTCTCCCTAGCTTTCATGTCTGAGACATTTGTATACACATACTGAATGGTTATGTCATCTGAAGCAAAATTTTCAATCAGAGGATAACTATGGATTATTTTTAAGTCTGATTCAAATTGGTGATAGAAAGAAAAATTTAAATTAACCTAAAAGGGGACAGAAGGGCAAAAGAATGACTGAAGAGAAAGAGAAGGTAGTAATAGAAAACATATTTATATTTCCATTTTAAAAGTATGATAAAACAAAAAATATTTTGCTGTTGCATACATTTTCTCAGCAAAGTATGCTATTCTGAAACATCATTAAAAAGAATTTTTGTAGGATTTTTGCTTTCTTTTTGTGATAGACAAATTTTAGCCAGAAATAGCTTTGTACGTTCACTCATTCAACATAACAAATTCTGGACTAAGTTCTCATACTTTTGGCATTCCAGGCATGAAAACATAGGTCCTGAAACTGTTTGGAGACTGAATGGCACAGACATTATTAATTGTGCACAAACACCTTCTTTTAGACAATAGAGTAATAAATCTTCCAGTTTTCTTTCCCATTTCCCAGCAAACAGAGGCTTTGAATAATGTCTCCAATAAGGTTATTTTGGTTGCTTGTATTCATATATATATCTGCATTTCCATTTGACATTGTCTTGGGGAATCACCCCAAGACAGAAATATACCTTTATTTAAAAAAGAGGGAAGTTGTTTTTCAAAACCAAGATACTAACTATACATATGTAAGTATAATGAAATGTATGGAAATGTAAATTCTTATTTACCATACTGTATTGAAATGCAACTTATGGTATTTTTCTATTGTTTTATTCCATTTGGTTAAAAATCATGAAGGTCTACCAACATCGAATATTATTTACATGCTATTTGATCTGGCTTGGTCTCCTTATTTGATAATGCTTGTGTATTCTCATGATTGATTCCATGCATATTTATTTAATTGCTTTCTACCTAAGAGATTGTTTATGCAAATCTTCATTGAAAGTGAACATAAAAAAGTAAATTATTGTGATTGACCAAAATTCATTCGACAGAAAAGCCACTGATGAAAGAACAAGTAATCAGAAGACTACAGCAGAAATATTTTCCAAATAAAATAGCTTCGCCAAAGTCACTAAGTGGGAAGCTTCATGGGATTTTGAATTCCTAGATGGTCCCATTGTTTACATGGCAAACTTATACCTAATGTTCTAATATACTGCCTGGTAGTTTTATTTCATGAGATATAAAGTAAATAGCCTGACTATAGAGTGTACAGTTATTCAGACTAACAAGGCAATAATGGGATAAGCATTAACTGGCAGAAGAACATCCTGCCTTTTTCAGATTTAGATACCTAGGAAAACATGGTTAAAAACTATTGGTTCACATCTGACTCATAAGAACCAGTTTTTAACTTAGTTTCTTTATTATATAAAATAGGCTGAATAATTCTGCTAAACAGGGTGTTTTCTGTGCATGAGAACTAAGAGAGAATGTCTTGCAGAATTCAAAACTCGTACAAAAGGAGTATCTTTTCTTAGGTGAGACAAACAATGTAAGAAAATCAACATCAGCATATTCAGAAGTAATACCTATTTTTATTTACTCTGACAGAGACAGAATAGCTTAGAACTATGAGTTACATACTAGCATTTTCAGTACAGAAGATGGTAGTGATTCCATGCTGGCTCTATGAATCATGAACCCTTTCTTTTTCAATCTGTGAGCACAAAATAGTTGTGAACCTGTGTTCAGTTATATTTGCAAATGCATTTTAATGGATGATGGTAAATATTGAAAGACTTTTTTTTTAAAGTCTAATTCAATGGAATTTATTTGTCCATGTCTCATCATCTTAACGTAAAGCAATAACTAGAACCTGTAATATCTGATAACAGCAGACATTAAATATGACTGATATGATGTATTGCAAACATGGTTACTTATTTTCATCTCTTAAATGTAGTAAAAGGAAATAGGGAAAAAGCTGTTTCCTTGTAATTTTCTCACATTCTTGCATGTGTCACTTTTCAGGAGGCCACTTTTTTGGAAACTCCACCAAAACCAAGTTTTTGTGATTCAGTTAAATCCAGATGTAAATTTCTCAAGTCACCTCTACTTTTTATGGTGACATATTTTTGCGCACTGAAGAGATTTATATAAAAGAGCTTAATAGGATTTTTTCTACTGAAGAAAGAAATTAGTAAAACTAAAATAAAGCCAGGAGAGGCCAAAAGAATAGTCAAGATAAAACAGCCCACTTGAGAATTAGGTTTATGTTTGCTTTGTTCCTCTCTTACTTTATAAACCCCCCATTAAAAAAAACCAAAAAACCAACAAATGAACAAACAAACAAAAATGCCACAACCTAATCCTAAAATTACTACCTATTTATAAAACTTATAGGCACATAGAAAATAGATAAATTCAAACCTAGTTCTCCTTCCTTGAATTCTTTGGTGGTTTTCCTTACCAAACTTCGGTTTCTGCACTGACTAGAACCTCTAAAATCCAGTTAAAAATACACAGGTCAGATAAAGGCACTAGAGGGAGACATGAGCACGTTGGCTTAGTCAGTGCAGTTACATAATAATATTTTAAGTCTTGTGAGAAATGAAACATTGGTTCTGAAGGAAGACTTTAGATACCAACACTCTAAGGATTTAATGTATGATTGGTAATAGTTTTTAGAGCACTAATGAATATTACAGCTCTCGAAATGTAAATCAAGTTGCTTACTACCAAGTGAAGCTTCCACTAACATATCAGCAATTAGAAATATTCTTTCAAATATACTACAGTACACTAGTTGCAAACTTTAACACAAAAGTACAAGATAAAGAAAAGGTGTTCTAAGGTCCTTTACTAGCTCTCCTGTTTAATTCTGCCCACATATATTTTTTCTGTATACAGAGTTGTATCTGGTCTAGGCACTATTTGTGAAGAGATACAGACTGATGCCAGACAAATATGTGACATTCCAACAGAGATTTTATCATGGAAGGAAACTTTTTATTTTCATTTGCAGAGTATTTTAGAAGTGAACGATACAGACTTTCCTGTAGGTTTATGATTTCATACAAAATGTCAATACCCGTTTTTATAACCTCATTTGGTAAACTATAATAAATACACTGTATTATTATTGTAATTACAATTAATTTTTGTTTAGTTTACAATAAGTTTTGGTTTTATTTAGGTACTTGAGAGATCACTTTACATCCAACCCTCTAACCTACTAATGTTTTAGACACATGGAACATGCACAGTTTCTAAGAATCTAAGCTTTATCTGGTAAAGCAGTCAGTTAAGGTCCACACATTTTGTGACCTGTAATGGGATATTGACAGATCCATACAATTTGTTTGTGCAAGCCATCTATATAAAATCAGAATGTTTGCCCAAAGATATGCTCAAATCAGATAATCTTCTCATCCACATTCAGCTGTTTGAGAATAAAATTCTGTTTTCTACTGCTTTGTCTGCTTTCTCTGATTCCATCTAGCAACATTGTTTTGTGCATGTAGAATATGATTCAGACACAGTCTTTTGAAAGCATAAGATGTTTATTTGACATCTGTAATACTTTTTACTGCAGTCATTTGGGGTTTTTTTCAGAGTAACAAAAATATATTTTTCTGGTATACTAACCATGTTAATTTTTTTCTATAAATCAGTGTTGGTAGGCAGTGCTGCCCAAAAGAGCAATAAGGTTTGGGAACTATGCACTTTAAAGAGAAATTTAAAATTTACTAATAGCTCTGTGCCCGGCTTTGGATAATTTTTTAATGGTCTCTCAGAGAGAATTGTTGTAACACTTACAGATTATTTTCAATAAAGCAATTTTCGTGTTCTCTCTGAGTAATGCCAGCTTATCAATTCTTCAGATAACATATCTCAAGCTCAAAAATTTTTGCTGGAGAAATTAAATAGTTTATTAATGTACCACATATCAGCTGTCCCCCAGAAAAAACAAAGAGAGCCAAAGAGAAAAGAAATCAAACAAAACAAAAAGAAAAGAAAGCAAACAAAACAAGGCTGCCAGGGGCATGTAATAGGAAGATGTATATAAATTCCCATCTAAAACATGCGCTTTTGCCTGCATGTGTGTGACTTTTTGACTACCCAGGTGTGTTCTATTATTCTAGTTATATGTGATGCATTGAATATAAGTTTATTTGTCTGTCGTTATAGCATAAGAAAATATTTTTCAATAAATTGTAAAAGTAAATTACTAGGTTGCTGCTCCTACTCTGTTTCACCTTGGTACACAGTGGTTACCACAGGTCAGAAAACACACAGTGCAAAACTCTCACTGAAACATTGACAGCACATCTTGTCTATATTTCTCTAGTGGAAAAGTGGGGCTAACAATATGTATATCTTTTAACAGTGAGTAGTCAATAATTAATATCTTCACAGCATTTTGCAATTGTCAATGCCCTGATCATTATTCGGTTTTAATCAAATTAAGAAATAGACTGTAAGGACACATTCTATATATTATATTCTAGGATGAGTTGTCACTTCAGTAAGACAATTTTTTAAGAATCAAAATATATAAATAGGCAAATACATATATTGATATTCTTATCTATATATACAATATCATAATGTTAAGTTGGTGGTTGATAATTCCCTACAAAAGGATTTATAATTATTCAATTAGAAAGCAAGTATAAGAACTATGAAAAAAGTCTCAGAATGCAGTAAACCATTCAAAAGACATTAAAAAAACATCAGCCCAGTAGAATAAAAGACTAAAAGCATACTCTATTTTATTAGAGCCAGACTCTACATACCTGAGGAAAAGCATAATGTAAATGATTGTTAAAATTTTTCATAACTAATTTTATTCCTGTTGACTGTAAGACACTAACTTATACGAGCATGATACCTTCACGGACTTAGTACAAAGGAGGTTTTCCAAAAAAATCTGCTCTTTGAATCCAGGATACAGATAGAAGTCAGAAGATACTTTTTTCAGAAGAAATAGAAATAGAAGTAGAAGTAATTATTATATATAGAATACTAACTAGATGATGCATTTTGTTTTCAGTATCCTGGATGACCTGGGATTTATGATTAGGCATACATTCATCCAATATCCTGATGACCATTTAATTACTTATAATTTTTGACAGCAGCAGCGGGAGACCCTAAGAACCTTTTTGCCTTCAGTAAAAGTGTAGCCAGGCTTCTCAGCTAGGGAACTGCTCGGCATTATACAGAATGCAGGCTTGAACCTGTTGTTCCCATCCAGACAGGTTCTCTAGTTGTATGGTTTGGGGAGTCCCACATACTTTTTACTTTGAACAAAAAGACCTTCCAAAACAGATGGTCACCATTAGAAAATGAGATTCAGGACGTTTTTGACAAAAACCACAACTGAAGGGAAGTAGTTATTAATAGTTAGGCTAGATAAACTAAGCCTTACTCTTTGCTACCTTTCATTCCCAAATATTTATCATCTTCCTGTGATTTTTTCCTATGTTCTTAATTCATACTGTGCATTACCTGAGGAGCTCAAATTCTAGTTCAGTGTTCAGAATTTAAGCTCCATGCATTCTC
Organism: Falcunculus frontatus; assembly: GCA_013398115.1. NCBI lineage: Eukaryota > Metazoa > Chordata > Aves > Passeriformes > Falcunculus > Falcunculus frontatus. Next base: position 1,814,631 of record VZRV01002226.1, read on the forward strand.
ATTAAACCTTTTACCTGTGTCTTCCATATTGTAAATTCAACCACCTATGTTTTCATATTCAACTACCATAAAAGGCATCTCAGGTAACACTAGATTATATCTTGGTAATAACAGACACCTATTTAACAGATACACAATAATCATTATGGTAAAAATGCACTGTGCTCAATGGAAACTACTTCTATATCTTTGAAAGAAAATATCCTCCATCTTTGAAAGTGTGCATCTGCTGTTAATCTAATGCTGTACAGATGAAGGCTCCACAAGAACATGGTTGGGTTGCTAGGGTTTTTCATTCTTTTCTAAAGAGGCGTGAAAATTTCTTTAACAAATACATTCTGATTTTAAAAAAAGTTAAAATGGTTTAACTGTGCTTTCTGAATTAAAAGCAACTTCTGTAGTGTCAACAGTTGTCCCAGTGTCCATTTATGCACTATGTACAGTATACTAGGGTCCTAGTATTTTCATTAGGAGGTGGATTCACACAGATACGTTATAAAGAACCTAAGACAAATACCTGCAGTTGGTTTCTGCAATTATGATTACAGCGGGCACTACCACAGTGTGCATCTCACTAATTTACCCTGTCAGCTCTGGGAAATTGTAATAGTACTGCAAATATTTTGCCTAGATGAGAGCACTCACTGGATATTCAGGTGACTTGAGTTTACTCTATGGTTAACTATTTGTACTTAATGTATTACTTTATTGTAACTTGATTAAAAAATACTTCGTAGTAATTGGCTACTACAAGCTTGCTTTCTTCATGAAGTGTAAGCTATCTATCATTTAAAATACCATTTAACTGGTGCTGGGAGACTTAGGCAAAGATAGGCTGTTGATTTTAGTGTATTTCACAGTATTTATTTAACACAGTGGCCCTATAAACTCAGGAAATGTCAGAAAAACTTGATGCTTAATTTACCTTACAGTATAACTCTATGTAGGGTCAACTAAATGTCACAAAGACTGTCTCAATTAGGTAAACTCTCGGAGGGATTACTTGCATATTCCAGTCACTTATTAGCCAGAAGAAAATCGCTTTGAAGTTTGAGAGCCGTAAGCTGAAGACAAGCTGAATACAAGCTCTTGTGTATCTCTGACGTGTTGGTAGATTAGACTTACTAAAACACTTTATAGATTTATAGGGCCATTTTGGAACAGCTGTTTTAAATGCAGCTACTAATCAGCTTGGAGTGGCCTAAGCTGTTATTCGGGCAATTTAGTTTTTTTGAAAACTGGTAAAAAAAATCAAACTATGTATCACATGCGGGGAATTGCATTAATTAATCTAAGTATAACCAAAAAAGTTCTTCAAATACATAAAGGGAGTATAATAGTTAAAAATAATTCAAATCAAAACCTTCACTGAAGTTTATGCTTTCTGATATAGAGCTTTCATAATTTTACGTCAAGGTAGTGAATCCACAGTAAGTTTTTAAAAGACAAAATAAATGAAGGCTATGGTAAGGGACTTTTCTCTTTATCGCATTGGAATTTCCATGAACAAAATTCTCAGGTCCCTAAAATTAACGTTTAAATATTTTCTAGCTAAGAAATACCATAAGTTGAAATGTAATTTTATGGCAAGAAACAGTCACAAACCAAGTATTCAGCTTTTGGATTTGTAATTGCTTAATTAATATAGAACACTCTTGACTCATAATTGCCATTCTTGAGAATGTTAAAGCAAAGTTGAGACTTTCAAAATTATGGATTCATCTTAAAAACATCTTTTTATATGCTTTTTTTAGCTGAAGATTTTTAACTTTTTAAAATCATGGTTTAGCAATATAACAATAACTATGAGGGTTGAAAATACTATTTAATTTTTAAAAGAGAGATTTTATCATTTTTCTTATTACTGGTTATAGAGAGATTTGTAATAAAATGATGAAACTTCTTTAAATCTCCATAGTGAAAAACAAAAAGACAAATTTCCTATCTCAAAATACTACAGTTAAAGTAAACGGAACAAAAATCAGCATGAGGAAAAATATTTAGGAATGAAAGCTGTTGTTTTCAAGGGTAAATTAAACAAATCAGCAAGTTACACAATTCCATGCTTCCCATTTTATTCTTAGCAAAAATGACCATGCACAGAGTATACGTTGAGGCTTCATTCAGTAAAAGAAAACAGAATCATCCTAGAAAATAATAAGGAAATTGCTTAAAAATAGATAAAACTTTTTGTCCCTACTGCCTTTTCAGGAGTCCTTTCGAAAATTTGTAACTCATTGGGTTTAAATGTCATGAGCTTGAGTTTGTGTCTTACAGCCAAATCTAACAGATCACGCATTTGTTTGAGTATGAAAAAATCAAATGTTGAACAGAAAACTGATAGTCAAGCTCAGTTTAGTTGCTGAGTCACAGGGCACTTCCATGACTGCACCAGAGTTATACAGCAAACCAAAATTGTTTAAAAATTTGAAGAATAAAGTACTAGATCAGATCATGTATGTATATTTTACTGGTGTCCTAAAGGGACACTACTGCAAAGAGAAACTGATAAGGACAGTTTCATTTTGAAGCCATCACTGGTTATCAAGGTCAGTTGCTTCACTTCTCTGAAAATTTGATTTTCTTTGATTTTGGTGATGTGTGATTCGTGACACTGTTTCTGCAGTCAAACCAGAAATTAGACAAAAGGACATTATTATAGCATTCAAAAATAGTATTTGCTGTCTTGTCTGACATTGTTGGCCTTCTGTGATGCCAGTTTAGCCTATTGAGCCGGAATAAACTTATATAATATAAATATTTAAAATATTTAAAGTGTCATTATTCCAGACAGACAAAAGAGCGTTATCTTATTGAGAAATTCTACTGGGAATTCATACCGACAGGGACAAGCCATTGGCAATAATCTAACTATGAAAATGCTTGGCCTTCTCATTGAAAAAGAAAGTAGAGGAGAATATTTACACAGCCATGTGCTCCTTTTGTTTCTCAGCAAAGAGAAGACTCTTGTCCACAAAAAAGTGTGAAACTAGAACAGGAGGCAGAATGTTTAAAGTAATTGGGAATAGGGTCTGGTGCCTCTAAAAAGTTTTTTTCTACACTGACAGTAGTTATTGCTATTTTACACTCCAATATATCGTTTCTAGATGTCCTAGAAATGTTTTGTGTGTCATATACTTTACATGCTACATAGCTTATCACTTGTCATGTATTAAATTGAAAAATTAATTGATCATACTTCCAGTTCTTTCCTTGTTTAAGATTTGGCATTGCTTTAAGATGTGAGAAATAGCATCCAGATATTATAATTCATTCATATTTTGGTTTTGACCCTTGAAGAAACAGTTTCTGGAATTCATAAATTCACGTAGTTCCTTATATTTCAAGTTTGCCTTTAAAGTTTCTGTCACCTGGAATTCCTCTCTTAGATCTTTACCTCTAACTCTGGCACGAAAACTGTGTCAAATCAAGGGTAACCAACATATTAGAGCATTTTTATCTACCAATTCAGTTGAAAAGTTTTATCATAAGAATTTTGCTGGATTCTGTGTAGCAGTTGAGAGAACAGAGGGATTGGTTTTTTCATTTGCTTTTTTAGAAGAGATAATTCTTTTAATAATGCAAGAAGTTCTATTTTCAGTCACATTTTCCTGAGTCAAGAGCTACTCCGCTGTTTCAGTCAATGGGATTTAGTCCAATGAGAAGACTACACTAAATGTATTTTGAATTTCTTCTAAACCATACAGTGTTGTTTCATGTGCTTTCATGTCTGTCAGACATTTTGTAAAAAAAGTATGGAAGGAATAAACTAAAATACAAATGTATCCATTTAGAGTTCTTCTTTGTGGCATATTGACTTGAAAGCTAGGTTATCCAGTGTACTATAAAAAAAATTTCCAAAACCTTGCAAGATGAGGTAATGCTCAGCATTTTTGAGGAAAGAAAATCACACAGATCACCAAAATGTAAATTATTAAATTTAAGGAATCACTAAAATCAAATGAAGGTTGTAGCTGATAACATGATTGCAGTTTCTGTACCCCCAAACATTTTAAATGACACTAGAATAGGAAGATTATGTTTGTTTGTTTGTTTGTTTGCTTGTTTTTCATTTGCACAAAAGTGAAAATATTTTTGCCAGTGAATGAAGTCTGTGTTTTAGTGACTTTGCCACCAGGCATGGATTGGTTTGATTTTTTTTTTCAGTACAGATTTCTTGCATGTTACTTTTTTTACCATCCTTAAAATTCACATTTACATATTATTCTACATATTTCTATGCAAAGATGCTGAGAATCTTTGACAGTCTTTCTTGGCTGATACCATTTTTTCTGTGTTGATTTTATCTACAGCATCTGCCATTCATTATGAGACTGACCAAATGTATGATAGAGTCTTCCTGACTTTGATGGATCATGAGTTTTGTATTGTCAAATAGGAACAAATACTCTAATTCCTAAACTCCCTGAAGCATTTATGTTTTAAAATTTGAGGTCCCACAACATTAATAGTGAGAGATCTTTATCTGGCAATTTCTGTTAACTTCTTATAAGACTGATCTGAAAATTATAGATGTAGAAATTTAATTCCTAGCGGAAATAAAATAGGTCTTCAAGAAAAAGAATTGGAGGCATTTCAATGAGAACTCATCACTAATGCAGCATTAGATAAAGAACAGTGTAAAATAGTAAGTTTTATGTTGTCTTTCTCTATTTCATATTTTTTTTTCAATTAATCAAAAAGTCGGATTGGTAAGCTGGTATCTGACAAAAATATTGCAAAACTTGTTTTGCAGTGCTATTCCCCAAATCCCTGTTATTTGGTGTAAGAGGACCACTCACATTTTCAGAAATTAAGTGAAGGCAAACAGTTGTTTCAAATTCTTACGACCTTAGCCAATAAACACATTTCATCACTATGGTTGCAAAACACAAATAGCCACTGTTGCACTGTGTTTCATAGGCACATAAGAATTAGTTGACATGGAAGGATTTGCTCTCTGACACTAGGTCAAAACCTGGATTCTTGAGGGAGAAAGAGTGAAAGTAGGGCAATCTGATTAGATGAAATCTCGGGTATAATGCTTTATTCTTAATATGGGTTTGTATTTGATCAGTTTTGATGTATTCTTTCAAGAGAAAATGTCTGCTCAGAGCCCTACTTTGAGTATATGAACAGTGCTTGTGCAATGACAGATGAACTGTTTCATGACATCTTTTCCAACCGCCGTAATCATTACATTCTTTGTGTACTTGGCCCCTTGAGGGGAAAAAAGCATGTAAGGTAGAGTAAAAAGTCTTGATGTGGAATCCATCTGGGGGACAATGGAATTAAATAGTTACTGGGGATGGAAAAGAGCAGGAGTTATTCCGAGGGTTTAAAAAACATCGCAGTAGAAATGTCAATGTTGCAAAGCCAGGGTTTTCAAGATTAGTATTTAGGATCCTTGTGCAACTTCAGTGGAGCTGCACATAAGAGATGACAGAGATTTTAATTACAGAAAAATGCTAGTTTTCCTAAAAAAAAAAAAAAAAATAACCTTCGGTACACAAATACACAGTATTTGTTTAAATTCCATTGTTAGAAGTGGTTCAGAGCTTTATTTCCAACTTTGGCCAAATCTCTTTTGAGAAAAGCAGACTATGTTTCTCTATGGACTTTCATAGTTGAGGGTACAGACTTTGCAAACACACAGCCAGCCAAGATTTCCCAGTTTCCAATGAAGACAGAACATGGACTTTCCCACCCAGGAAAGACTTAGGAAAAAATTTAGTGAGACAGAAGAGACTGCACTGATCTGTTCACACATGATCAGCCTTTTTTTATCCTCTTACCTTTCTTTTACAACACTTGTTCCTTCCTAAAGCCCTCCCTTTCCTCCACCTTCTTTCACTGAACATCCTGCAAAACTCTTGTGCAATCCCAAAACACTTCCCCTGAATCCCATAGTGTGTTCCAGGACAATGGGCCTATGGCTGTACCTCGACAGCCCTGGGAAGGGCCCAGAGAAATTGTCTGCTCCTTGGGAGTCCTTAATCTGGGTTCCATTGTGCCATTGTGCCCCTCTGCTCTCCCAGAGCTAGTGGGAGAGCAGAGGGGCTGTTAATGGGTTGATGACTCCTGTGATGGGCCTTTGTCTCCCTGGGCTCCTTCTCCAGTGTTCAGATGGCTTTTATCACATGACCCAACAAAGTCCAACACAGATGTTATTAGTCCTGTTCATGTCCACACTCTTCCTTTACCTTTAATCCTTTCTGAACTGTTTCTGCAGACAGAAAGTATTTGTCTAGTGACAGACAGCTGTGGCAAAAATGTAAATAATGTTTCAGACGTTTTCTACCAGGGTTAGGCAAATCTCAAGTATGTCAGTGAAGATGTGTGCCACAGGCAATCTAGAAGTTTCTAGAGGCTCTGCTAGCTTGATGACAATTGAGACATTCCAGTCTTGGGCACCTTCATCGGTACAGTCCTCATCCATGTCTGAACAAAACAGTATGAAGCACCTACAGTGACTGATACTTTTACTGTCTCTGTTTTGGGATATCATACTTCAGGAAGACTGATATTTCAGGAAATGGATTTTTTGTTATTTTAATAAACCAGTATTTTTCAGAGGTTGTAGTCTTTTAAACATTTTTAGAGCCATTTAATTATGCTTGAGACAAGAATTTTAAATCCCTATGTTTTTAAAAGTAATACCTGGGGGTTTTTTCAGAAAGGCTAAGCAGACATTTAGATGACACATTAAATTTATTTTTTAGCTGCTGGAGTAATCTTCTGTGAACATCTGATTCTTCTTCCACCTACTGAGAGTTACTATTTCTGTGGATGTTTGTTAGCCCTCGCCTTTACATAGAAAGATTTTATGTCTACATAAAATGAAAGTTCAGACTCTTTAGTGGAAGAAGGTGTGTCTTTTATCACATTTGAAAATTGGTTATTTTCTGTACAGATATAGTTTGAACAAGGCTGCACTAGATGGAAATTGAAATAAGAGTGAACAAGCTGTATAATGAGCATGAAATACCTAATTCAAATAATGTAAGTTTAATGAAGGCATGCTATGAGAAACAGAGGGCATAATGCACGCAGCATGAGTAATGGGCTCCAGGATATGTAAATTTTCTTATAAAATTGTGCTGCTACACTCAACCCAGGGCCAGAGCTATGGTGGTCAAAAGGTGTAATTCTCATTTCCAACACCAAGATAAAACCTGCATAACAGTCTGATTCTAGAAACAAGACATGAAGATATTTCTACCAATTTGTGGCACAGGAGAATATGGCAAATATAGTAATTCTTCCCTGTTAGGTTGTCTTTACATATAAAAGACAAAGTCACTGCTGGGCCTGCACCACAGCTGCTGCAGGTTCTTTTATTTCCACATCTACTCTGCTGAAAACTGTACCAGAAGATAAGCAGAATAATCTACAAAGCTTACTCAATAGACTAATTTTTTTCCTCACTTTGATAATGCACAAAGAGGAAAGATGTAGGTTATGATATCCATTTGAGCCCTGTATAACACTTGCAGGAATATGGAGGAGATGTGGGGAGGCTTAGCATTAGAATTGTATAGTTTGTGATAGTACAGCAAAATATAGATGATCAGATGGGAGAGAACTGAATAGCACCTATTCTTCAGTAGTAATTTATCCTATAGTCATATAACTTTCTAGTAGCCAGATAAAATTCCAGAAGCTATTTTTCTTCACATATTCTGCTCTGGTTTTTTCCATTTGAAATTCACTTGATCATTGTTTTGAACAGATACTTTTTAGTCAAGTATATGAACAGTCTACACAAGTCTTCAGTCTTCCTGGTTCCTTTTCTGCTATTGTGCCGCTGTGATTACCTACACTACAAACCCCACAGTCTTTGAAGATTGTTACATGAACAGAGTATGAGCATTCTGTTTGCCTTACTGAGAAAACTGTTAGAAACAAACTAGTTCAAACTAGTCCATAATCTCAGTGATAGAAAAAAAAGTTGATCTGTTGTATGCTCTGTTGTTCTGTATCCTTACCCCTCACCTGAATCTACAAATATTCTTGTACTACTTCCTTATGCAGTTTACACCTCCATTACACCTGTAACATGTTTGGCTGAATAGTGCACTCCAAAAGGACACCAGTGAGAGCTATGACACAGTAAATAAGCTAGGAAGAATAAAATCTATTTACAAAGTTCATAAAAAGAAATTTAATAATTTCTCAGTCTAAAAGAAAATAATGCTAAGAAGTGTAAATTTACATGTGATGTCTTGTTAGCTGAAAAAATTCATTGTTGAAGAAACTATCTTCAGCGTCGTACTTCAAGGGAAAACATGTTTTACACATTTAAGTAGCAGAACTCCCATAGCAGATTAGGAGTATAAAATTAGGAACAAATTGTCCACTTGACTGTTTCTAATTGAAGATTATCAAGTTCTGGAAATGCTTTTGCTTTTGAAATTATGACCTCCACTACTGGGAACTTCATTTATGAAGGGAACAACTAGGTCCCCTATTGAGGACATAAGAAAGTGAATAGCCAGGCAAACATTCATAGTATACAGTCAATAGTGGAACATTCCTTAGCGAATCAGGCCTCAAGTGTCTAATTAAAGCAATTTATGAAAGCCCTTAGTTTAGAGCTCATGGAATCCTATGGAAGAAATCCAGTGTTTCAACCACTATTAAGCAATGGCTGTAAATCACAGATTATTGCAGTGCTGCTCCAGATTATACTTTTAATGTTGGCGACACCCAAAGAGATATCACATCTGAAGGAAATCCAGTGTTTTATTTCAATTTACTCTTTTAGGACAGTAAACATTTTCCTACTGCTATATTGAAAGGCATTAGCATAGGAGTTTGATTTTTCTTTTAAATATAGGAAAGGTAACTGTGAGGAATACAGAAACTTTAAGATAATTTTTCAGTTGGAGGGGCATGGCACATGTAAACAGGAATAAAGTTTTCTTGAATCCCTTAACCTAAAGGGATTGCCTCTAAGTATGAAAGTGGTATTAATCTCAATGCCTCTTCTGTTTTAATTTTTCTTTAACAAAGGGAAAGAATTCCAATCCTTGTGAAGTAGTTTCAGTTAAGACTGACCTTTTTTCATGTGGGAAACTGCAGTGTGCATGTAAATTTATCAGTGAACATCAAGGGTTTAATGAACTGCTGTCTGTCATCTCTGTTAATCCTGTTTTGCTGCGGATGTGATGTGAAAGTCAGGACCAACCCAGAGAGAAGACAGCACACACAGTTTTTGCAGAGAGAACAGACATCTTGTACTGTCTCTTAGAAAAAGGCATAGGTAAGTCCAGATACGAATCAGAGACTAGTGCAGAGCAGAAACACACCCGTTTTTCTTTTTGAGCCATGGGGTACTCTTTTGAACTTCAGATATTGCATACTCATTTTAGATGAGTTCTGCTTCATCTTAGAAAAGTTGGGAGCTGCCTTGAATAAAAACAGTGGTAATGCCTGCAAAAAATGCAGGAGTGTGGTGAAGAAAGCGGATAATCCCTTTTTCTAAATTTTTGCTTAGAAATGACAAGCTCAAGCCTGTGATTATGCCATTATGTTAAAGAATGCTCAGTTAAAGTTATTGAGTTTTGTGTGTGGTGCTGGCTCCCTCACCCCCTTGCTCTCCAACCATGGTTCCTGCTAACAAGGTAGTAGTATTAAAAAAGATAGGAGAAAGGTAAGAAAGAAGATGGAATTAATAAAACACATACTCAAAGTCATGGAAAAACTTACAAAGATAAGGCTTTTCCACCTGAAAAGTAGACAAGTGCAGTGTGATTTAACAAAGGTTAGAGTTGTTGGAGGCTAGAAGTAAAATTGAGAGAATGATATTTCCCCTGTTCTTACATTCTCCTCTGGGTATCTGGCTTTAGTTATTATCTTTGGCCTAATACAAATACCTGTACCAAAAATGCAAACGACTTTGATATATTTTTTTTCTTGAAGGAGCCGGAGTATAAAACAGAAGTAAGGCAAGTTCTAACAAGAAACTCACTGATTTATTGGTAAGAGAACTACAATTTTTTTTTTTGTGTAAGCAGCTCTGTAGTAGGATTAATCTGTCAAGCATTTTAGAAGAAGTGGGAGATTATAGGGCCTTCAGACAGGTTTCCCCTAATCTTTAATTTATCAGAATTACAGCCTCAGTTCTGTGCATTCCCCTGTGGCACTAGCTAGTCCATCTTTCAAGGCATGAAAGCGGTAAGAGGGAAGCAAAGTCATACTGCTGCCCCACCTGGATTTGCTGTTTGGCTTTTAAGGGTGAATAGAGTAGTAACCTTTCAAAAAGTGCATTTTTCTTGAGCATCCTCCATTTCAGGGGAGCCTAGGAGTTCTCTGTCTTTATGAAGTACTGGAACTCATCGATTGCATAAAATGCTTCAACTAAATGCAGCTAAAAGTGCATAATTATCTTTGTTTTGTCTTAAACCTATAAAGATAAAAGGTAATGTTGATATGAAAGAAACTGTAAAACGCTAACCAGATACTGACCACTTTAGCCCTGGTGAAGTACTCAGAAAGAGTGTCAATTGGGCAATTCTTGCATAGTTTGCACATGTAGGCATATAATTTGGGGTTTAATAGACATGGAATGAAAATGTTGCTATTTCTGTTCTAGAAATGCCTTAAAATAAACCCATTTGCACACAACTTAACTTTGCTTTATTTATACAATTGTAAAGGTTAACTGTCATAGCAGTGTATTGTTTTTATGTTTGTGGTTCTTTGCCACTTAAAAAAATCACTCTAAATTGTTTCTTCCCAAAATAATAAATATTTGTGATTAAAATGTTGTGGTCTGTAGAGATAAGGGAAAGCAAACAGAATTTTTTTTCTGTTCATAGGAGTCTGCATTGATAAAGAAATATACTCCTGATCTATTGATTTAAAAGATCGTTTTACGGGTTACGTTTCTGTTTTGGTTAAGTAGGGTCGCATAACCTTCGCCTCTGTACTCTCACCTTCCAAATTTTGCATGATTGTGATAAATTAGTTGTTGATAGGAATCGTACTGAAACCATTACTTGAAAACCTTCAGGAAAAATGAAGATTTGTCAGCACTGCTTACTACAAGGGCAAGTGTAAAGATTGTCCCAAAATTTAGCCAAATACTCTTCCACTCAACAGAATACAAAACTTAACAATTTGAAGTTAATTTCTTGTAATTATTGCAAACTAGATGGAAAATAATTATTGTTATTATTATCAAACATCTATTCCTTGCTCTGTCCAGCAAATACCGTTGTACATGAGCATTGCTTGAATTTCTTTGACTCATCAGGATCAGATTAAGACTGAAATTTTTCCAAAAGAGGTTTTCTGTGCTGTAGTGCTGTGGTTTGTAGCTGTCCATTCATTATTTTATTATAAAACCAATGTTGTCTAGCAATTTTTCCATAAGAAATATGAAGTCTTAAAGTGCTCAGTGAGAATATACTTAGACCTACAGTATCAGTAAAATTAGCATTTAATTATTTATGTGTGGGGAATACAGCTGAAGGTGCCATTCAAAAGTGCCAGTAAACTCATGCCTACTTTCAGCAAAGTTCAGATCTTGCTTTGATTAGCATATTGAAAAGAGGATTTTAAGGATCAAGTGTATGAAAGACACACCAGACGTAGTACAGAAAATTAAATCTGCTCACAATTCATGCATCCATCAGAAATAATTCTCTTGTAAAATCCTGTAAGCAATGAATATTTACTTGAACAATATAAAGCACAGTCATGCCTCTAGTTTAGAATGTGTCTGGAATTGAATGAGAACTGGAAAAAATCAGTCATCCTAGTGAGAAAGTCTGGCACAGTATTTTTCAAACTTTATAGCACTGTGTTAGAGCTTCTTTTATATTCTGCTTTAAGGTATTTTAATACAATTAAATGTTGTATCTAGTACAATATGAGTTCCATTGTGTAGTTAAGAGAAGAACTTGATTTATGGAACAGAAATTGAAAGATGATATACCAAACATAAAAGGGGTATTGGGATATGTCTGCTGTCACTTTTTGATATGTGGATTTTTAAATCGGGTGCAGCTCATAATGTAAGGAGGAACGATATTCTATTTGACACTTTTCCAGTGATAGTTCTGAACATCTGCATTTTGTCTGAGATCTCAGTCAGGAAGTGAACTAGGCCCTTCAGCATGCATCTCACACTTTCTATACTTATTTTTAATATTATAATTTATCAGATAGTAAATAAAATGTCAGAAAAAACCCACAAAATTACAACTTCTCACAGTGCCTTTATGCACAAGTGCATCTTGGTGTTTCCAAATGCATTTTCAAGGTCTGAATTCTTGCCCCAGTCAAAAAGATCTAGTCAGGTGTTATATCTCAATGATGTTCAGTTGTATGTATGTTGTGTGATTGATTTCTATATTTCTTGGCTAAATCTTGAGCTTTACTTGACACTTCTGCTGTTTCAAATACAGTTGCTATGACAAGTTCTGAAATACAGGCTGAACTACTCTTTTTTGGACTTGAATCTATATTGCTTCTGTCCAGCTCCTCAGGCATGCTCTACCATCATCATCAAAGTACTGTGTATGACAGAATGTGAACCACTTTGTTTTCTTTTGAGATCTCATTCACCCTCCTTACATCATAAGGAAAAACAGCTTATACTCTCCTCTTCTGAAGCTGTCATCTCAGTATTATGTTTGAATATTTGCTGTCTTTTTTGCTTTCACTTTTGAATGTTGCTTTCTTTTTAAAACAATTTTGCTATTCTGATCAGTCTATTCCTGCTGTCAAAAGTGCTGGCTAGTGATCATGTGAGTTTTCACTGCAGAGTATTCCCTATTTCACCCATTGCCATGCTATTTGATCTCCAAACTGCACAAAATATTTGCAACTGTACTTCTATTTCTTGAAGCTTACTGATTTTTGGCAACCTCTTTATGACAGCTCTTACTGAATATAAACAGCTTGCTGAATAGTAATCTGCAATACTCATCTTAATGTTAAAATATTATCTCTCATAATTGTTTTATACAAGGCAAAAGAACATTCCCTGTAATTTGATTCAGCTTCGTGTCCAGCCTTTGACAATGGATGCACAAACAAGCTTATGAAAATGCAGCCATTTTTGCTTTCTACGTTATTCAACTTGACCATATAAAATTAACACTGTAATTTGTAACTGCTGAGACTTTGTAACTGCATTTTACCTACTGCGGTATCCAGGTAACTGACAATTCAAAGAAACTGAGGCCCAGAATATTTCATTATGCTAACATATATTTGTTTTGGAATAGATGATTGATTTTTATTTTTACGGTGAGTATAGGGAAATATTAAAATTCCATTATTAAAAAAAAACCAAACAAACAAGCCCCAAACCCACCGAACTCAAACTGTTCAATTAACCTGAAGAACAAATAAAATAACTGTTAACATCTCATCAATGTTGACTTGTTCAGAAACTGCAGGAATAGCTATTTTGTCTCCAGGACATAGGTTTGGAGGTCAAGCTTTAACTACTCTTCTGGCTCTTGCTTAAACCATGTTGCGATCTTGGGAAATCCTTTGTAATTTTTTCTCCATCTATAAAGTGAATATAAACACAAACCTTTTTGTAAGATGTCGCATAGTGTACCGATGGAAAGTGGCGTGTGAAAGCTATCAAACTATTATTCAGATTATGTATAACCTACCTTATGTGGGTTATTGTATGCCTATCAATCACATTGGCAGGACAGTAGAAGTCTCAACCTTTCTGCTTGTTTTTGCCTAAGATTGGGATAAATGTTCACTGCTAAAGCAAGAGTACAGGCTGGAGAGCAGAGTGTGCTGGAAGCAAAGGAAATATGTTCCATGATCAGCAGTCTCCCAGAAATCCCAGGAGACCCTGGCAGAGTGCAGGTCATGGAGCCCCAGTCAGATTTTACAACACAGAATGGAAGTTGCTTTCTGCTGATGATAAATTACATTCTTCTTTGCTACAGGTTTGTCTGTGAGGGAAAGCTGGATGAAGACTGACTATTTCCAACTCATTTTTTTTCACTAGTATATTAGAGTTCCTGTAGCATGTAGTTAAGCATTGCTCCACTGTGTCTCAGGATACTACAGATAGGAAGATTCTGGGACTAGAGGGCTCAGTTACAGTCAGCTTCACCTAACCACCAGGCATCATCTAGGAGCAAAAATCCAAGCCTCTGTTAGTAAAAGAAGTAAAACATCTTCCAACTCCCATTAATATTCTGGAAAAGTGCTTTTAAAGGTGTGATTCAATTGCCTTCATGTAAGCATTTAGTGCCCCTAGATGTACTAGGGTGCCCTAGATGCCTTCAGCTGCCACTCCAGATGGCACACGAATCCCAAAACCCATAAGCCTAATCGAACATTGCAGCAGTAGTACCTCAAATATCCTAGGAAACAGAATCGTCCCATTTATTTTTCTTTACCGAAATCATTTGTCATTTTAGAAGAAGAAAGGAAGTGCTGCACTAGTTTCTAATTCGGTGATATATTTGGTTTAGTATCAATCACAATCAGAAGATACAGCTGTAACAAAAGTTCAAAGAGGTATCTTTCTATCCTCAGCATGGTTTACATCAGGTTGCCCTCACTGCGTGGTAACTTCTCCTGAGTAGTTCTATCTTTAAATTTGTCTCAAAATGAAGCTGTAGTTTTCATCCAAAACTGTCATGGATAATTAAAGTCTAGTGACCTGAATATAATAATTTAAACAGAAAGGCACTGATTTGTTTGTGATAACAGGCTATCATATGATTTTTAATATAGAGAGGTGTAAACGGAACAGCAGTAAGTTCCCTTACATTAGATAGAGGTATTCAACTGAATGGCAGCAAGTTGCTGTCATGTCTAGAAACTGAAGAATAGTTACATCCCTGTCATGTCTTTGTCCTGTGCTAGCGTAATATGTGTGAATGCATGTGCATGCATTACATTTGGGAGCGATGACTATGTGATTTTTTTGGTGAGTGCTTTTCGAAAAACAGACACAAATATTTTACAGTTTAATTTTGGGTAGGATTTTCTTTCAATTACTAAGTCTGACTTAAAGTAGTTTAGCATTTTATGTACTGATTAGACCTTTGGAGTCAGAACAGTCAATGCTTAAAAGTTAGCAGCGTGTTAGATACTTTTAAATGCCTTGAAGTAAGTTTTTAAATAAACTTTATATCAGTAAAAGAAAATCCCATTTCCAGAAAAACTTTTCTGTATTCATCTGTACAAAATCTGTAAAAGTGCAAGTGTACATAGGTAAAATAACACAAGTAAAATATTTCCAGAATGGGATTAAAGAAATCTAAGGTGCTAAAAAACCCCTTTACAATGTTACAGCTGGTATTTTGTACTGAGGTAATAAGGCTGAATGACTAAGATTTATCAGATATCCAAAAGTGCCTGACTATTAGCACAGGATTATTTGTATTGTTTTAACTACTGTGTTGTTTATTCATGGTTTCTAACAGTTAATCATTTCTTTGTACTCTTTTATATTTTTAAAAACTGTGTTGTGCATCAAGAGATGATATTATGCAACAAAATAGTACTGAATAAACAAGCAAAGAGTTTAAACTAGTAATGAGTGTACATTTCTGAGGTTAGTTTGCTTTTCAGCATACTGAATTTTCAGTAGGATAAACATACATATGATTTTATGTGATGATAGATTATCAAAACCACATTTCTTCTCTTGCCCTAGAAATGTTTCTCAACATTTTTAGTAAATGGCACATTTGGGGATCTATTATTCCAGTAGACTTCTAAAAAATCATTAATAGAATAACTACTTGTTGAGAGGGAAAAAAAGTGATTTACAGTTACCAAAAAAGTCTGAATGTTTGAAAGCCAGATAAAGCCCAATAAAAGTGGCTAAAGTAGAATGTTAAAAAATAATAAAAATAACTCATAAGAAATGAAAACCATTTTCAAAGTATTATTTTCTTCTAATGTTATGTAAATATTTCAAATCCGAAACAGATGTAACTGATGCCAAATCAATTTCTGTACATCCTTTCCTTTCAGCGCCTTGGAAAGTGATGTGGTTTCTGCTTAATGAAAACAAATATTGGTCCAAGAGTAGAAAAGCCATTTCATATGGCTTTAAATCTCTGAGCTGTTCCCTGTCTCTGACTGATTATACAAGAATTATCTGAAAGTTCATTGACATAAACTGGTGTTAGTGCAAAGAAATCTGTTAAAAATTGTAGATTATTGATAATGGGAGCTAAGTGGAAGGTCAATGCTCAAGCAGACTGCCTGTAGAACACAAGCAGGACCTAATCTTAATACACCTTTTAGTAAATAAATTACGATCCTTTCAAAATTATACAATCTTGACAAAGTGACATCTTCATGCTGATCTTCTATGGGCAATAATTCCTTTGATTGTTTTATTTAATTCAGTGTGACTTCTCAACAGAATAACATTGGGGAAACGCAGAGTTTAACAGTAGAAATATTTCTTAAAATTTATTCTAGATAATCAAACCAACAATGGAGTTTGGAGAATGGAGATTAATTAAGAAAATTAGTTAAATGGAGATTAATTAAGAAAAAAATGACTTTTTTTACTTATCTCACACACTCCACTTCCATAATTAGTCAATATTCTTCTGTTAAACTCTTCTCATAGGAAAAAAATGCATATTTAAAGCTTTTAATGATGAAATTGTGATTTTGTGTATTAAAAATAAATGGACGTATATATAATAGCCTGATAATTACGAATATTGTACTCCAGAATTTATCAGTTCAAGCAAGTGCAGTGAAAGGAGATAATTGATTAACATTCTAGACAAAATTCTAAGTCAAAATTCTAAGTCACTGTAACTTTGCCCATTTTTACTTTTTTTTTTTAGTTTAATTTATTTTGATCAATTTATTTGGTAAACTGGGATTAAAAATGCTGCCTTTTGGGTTGTAAAAATATTATTTGCATACAGAAGAAATAGGTAAGTCTAAAAAATGTAGAATTCACTAAAAAGAACACTTAAATGTGTGTATACACACACACAGATGTGTATTCATCTGTGAATATTGAGTGCAGTTTCCCACAAAGAGACCATTTAGAGTGCTTTTGAAGTAAAAATATCAGAACTGAATGTAAAGGTGGAGACTGAACTGGGACAAGCTGATGTATAAAGAATATTTATGGTGCATAGAAACTTCGAAGTTCAGCATGTACATGTCTCTCACATAAAATCAGGTAAATTAACTGCATTGTTTAGAATAGCAAGCAATTATCCCTAGATACATAAGCGTAGATTAACAAATACTGATACTTCCAAAATTATTCTAGATTTTCAAATTTACTTGATCTTGGCAAAATAGACACCAGTGTACTGCACATTTGAAGCGCATATGTTACATACATCAAATAATTCTGATTTGCAAGTTTTATTTTCCTGTATTAGCTTAATTGCATTAGACCATGTTGCACAAATGAAGAAGATCATCTCCCCCAACATTCATATGTCTGCTGCTTGACCTATCATGTGAAGCTGTTTTCGTAGCCAATGACTGTTCATCATCATAGTCAACAGAATCTGAAGTCCATTTCATGTTAAGTTGGCAACTATGTCTTGTTAGGTGAATCACACTCCAAAAGTACCTGTTTCTTTCACTGGAACACTAGAATATGGCTGTGATGTGCGTGCCTGTGCTTCAGTGCAGTGAGTCTGAGTTCTGTGAGTGGATCAGAAGTTATGTGCAAACCTTTGATTCAGCAGAGATTCTACAAAACGTTTATGATTTGGATGTTTGGTACATGTCCTGTCCTGGTGCTATTCCCATGCACATATCAAGTTGAAGAAATCCAAGATGCTAAAGCCCCATGATATCAGCCGGTTGCCTTGTCTGCACATGTACAGAATATTTGTCTGGCATTTCTTTAATTGCTGCAAATGCTATATCACCTGAAACACCGGACATCCCAAGTAACTGTCCATGCTGCCATGTTCTTCTCAGGCAAAATTACCAAAAGGAGAACTTACAGAATCCCAGAATCACAGGATGGGTAAGACTGGAAGGGACCAGTGAGCCATCTGGTCTAACTTCCCTGCTCCAGCAGGGTTATCCTAGAGGACATTGCACGGAATTGCATCCAGATTGTTCTTGAATTATTCTGCGGAAATCTAGAACTATGTTAGCTCCCATACATTTCCTGAAAAGAGCACCGAATACAGAGGTTTCAATTTCACTCAAATTTCTAGCGGTAATTTCTCACAATGCAATATAAATATAATTGCATGCATATAACAAGAAGGGAAGGATTGGTCTCATGAAAAAGTAGTTAAGGTAGTCATAAGTCCTCAGAACTAATTTTTCGGATCGGTTTTATGAACCACTGGAGCTGAAAAACCTCAGAGACCTCTTTGCAATTTCTTGGCAAAAGTAATACAGTTGGCTGAGCCTAATAAAACACAAGGTATCTCAACTAAGTAGGAAATTGTTGTTATTATTAGAAAATCACTGGCCATCTGGTTGGGCATTATGTGCAATAAACTATAGACTACTGGTGTAAAATTCAGCATTAGAAAGAATTTCTTGAAAATAGAAGAGCCAAATATAGGCTACATCATCAATATTCATAACTAGAGAGAGAAACTTTTAAGGTCTGAACTCTGCAGTGTGAAAGCTAAAAGAGGACAAACAAATGAATCTGTTTACTTGAAAGAGTAAACAAGCATACAAGCAAGGTGAAACCCTCGTTTAAACTCAGATACTGAGGAATAGTACAGTAGCACTTCAGATATAATTTAAAGCACTTAATATAAAGTGATCATGTGCATCGTCTTAGAAGCTCTGCCAAGATTATGTGAGTCAGAAAGAGCCCACTTTTCTGAAAAATAATAAAAAGGGTACAAGAAAGAAATTTCCTGTTTTCTTTTTTTTGCAAACTTTACTTCTAGAGCTTTAAGTGGTCTTTGCAGTAGGGCAGATCCATGGAGCCGTATAACATCCAGATAATGAAGACAAAGAATTTCTCTTTAAAATCCACATTATCCAATACACTATTCACGTTCACATCTTTATGGTAATTGCCTACAAATAATGTCTGCTAAATTAATGCTTGCAATTAATTCTGTGAGTTAAAAATGTAAAGTATCTGTATCATAATCTAAATTATTCTAAAACTACACAGTCCTTTTTAAAACTACACATATTCCTTTTTCTTCTAGCTGCCTTTAGTGGATTTACATGGCTGTGTAATGGAAATTAACAAGAAATTACTGTTTATGTTGAAAGACCATTTGGAACTTGACAAAAATATTATAATTTTTGTTTTATTCAAACATGTGAATAAAGAAAGAATCATTTTCAGGAAATAGAAAGTTAGAAATTATCTGACAAAAAAGAATTGGAGTACTGGAAAAGCTGTAAAACATATGGTTTTGCTTCAGGTCATTTTTAAGTTTGGACACACAGGGCAGATCATTGACAATCCGAACACACGTATCCAGGCATTTCATGTTGTTCTGGGAGGGGAGCCTCTCTGGCTGTGCCTCCTGTGCCAGGCAGGAACACTTTGCACTGCATTCAGAAGTCATTTTCCCCCTGATTGCTGTACCAGGTACCTGGCCGGATCACCCTACATCATTGAATACACATGCCCTAATTTTTGAGGGAAGCAGGAATATGTGTATGTCTTGGGGGAGTACAGAGAAGAATACACAGATCTTCTTCCAGCAGCTGAGAAGCATTTTTGTGTTCCAGAGTTCTCCTTTCTCTTGTGAAAAGCCAACTCTCCAAAACAAGGAGAGGATATGATTATAATCCTGAAAAAGATAAAAGGTATTAGCTATTACTGTCATTATTTCATAGTCCTCAGAGTCAAGTCTTAGGGATAAAAACCATCTGGGTCTCATATACGAAATCTGAGGTGAATGAATCTATTTGAGCAATTTGTTAAATGAAACTGGGGCAGTGACAACAAAAATAAAAGGAATATGTTGCCTCCCTGCTGTAGAATACCCAGCATGTCTAAGAGTAATTTGTCATTTTTTTCCCCATGGGAAATCAATACTACACGAAAAAGAAATTCATAGCGACTGAAGAGCAATTTGTATGCCAGCATTCACCATATATCTTGAGATATAGGTAAGTCCTGCCAGGCATCAGCATTAAATAACTTGTAGCAGAAAATATTTTTTAGTGTAGCAAAAGGCAGAAGGGATGTCTTTTATAATTTAAAGGGGAGGACTGTGTAAATTTTGATTCTGAATATTGATTGCAGTTGCTTTGGGCAAAGGATGCATTTAGTAAAATATTTAGTTTGTTGCATTTGAATTTATATGAAGGTGAAGCCACATGCTACACAAAGGATAAATAGTGAGGAAATGTAGATTTCATTCACCAAAATTATCTGTCAATTTTCTATATTTTTCTGTCCCGCTATATTCTCATCCTATGTTAAGGTGAAGATCTTTGAACACTTCTAAGTGTACCAGTATCCAAATCATGCAGATCTAAACCCCATTCACAGAAATTTGTTCCTTTCATGTACATATTTAACTCTAACTCTGCTCAGCACACTTCTTTATTGTTATCAGAATGTTATTAAAAAATCCAAACTCTAAATTCTATGGCCTAATGAATTAACTGTAGAATGTCCAGAAGTCTCCTTTACATAAATAACAGAAACTTGGAGGGGGGTGGTAGGGTGGTATGGTAATTGTTCTGTCGGATGTTCCACTCATAATTGATGCAACATATACTTACATTTCTTTATTAGTTCTGTTAAACAAGATAATATTGTACCTCATATATTTTGTACCATACATGTGTAGGAAACCATACACGTGCATACACATACATCAGTGTGGCAGAAAATACACTGAAAATTAAATTGAAATCAAGGAATAAGGAATATATATGTTTAAAAAAATCAAAAACATAAGAATGCCTCAGATTTTGAGGGTGTTTCTGCATTTTTAGTTTGTGAAGCACATACATGGTTGTTAAAAAACTTTGCTATAGGATAAATTTCTGTGTAACCTACTGTCGTAAGAGCATGGGGAGATGTTTTTAGTTATCAAAGGAAGGTCACCTTGGTCATCGATACAGACAAAAATAGCTAAATTTGAACATTGTTATAAAAGATGAAACATTTAAACCTCATGAAGACATTCGTGTTTAGCAAGAGACACAGGATGAAAGGCATATCCAGGCTTGAATACTAGTAAAAGTAGTTGTTTGTGTGGATTAAACAAAAAGGCATCATTTGATTTGTCATATGCATAGTGAAGAACTCATTTGGTCATGATTTCAGGAACAGTTAGAATTTTATTTCGTATCATTCAACTGTGGTGTAACAGGGATTAGTCACAAGTAGGAACTCTAAAACAGATCCAAAAATCTAATTCCACCCCTAATACTGATGGAAGTATTTTAAATTGTGAGGACTGCTGCACCACAATACACCATTGTCTTGTTAACTTATAATTTCCTATTGGTTTTTTAGAAGAATTTTGCATTATTTCATTGGGGAAATAATGTGGTTTAAACATTTTGTAGAGCCTACATTGCTTTACGAATTGTAGGTAGATATTTTAATAGATTACTAATTCTATTCTCTAAGTAGCATAAGCATAAAAGAAAACTGCTTTAAGGTCTGAGCAACATAAATAAATGCTTTTTAAACACTGTACAAAACTACTTAGTAGTATTTCTCTAAAGGAGCTAACAAAACATTAAATAAAAGCAGGGAAATAAAAGATAATGCAATAATACACTTGTTTCCTCTGTCATTCAGAATATATTTATTAGTATTTCCACACAACTGGCAAGAGACTCAAGAAAAATAAATACTGTAATGTGAATGTGTACAGCACTTAATATAAGTATGTCTTAGTAGACCTTACAGTGTGGTTCAAATCAATAGTTAACATTCTTTCTTACTATGAAAACTAAAGGAATACTGGAATAAATTTACTGGTGTGTTGCTTGGGTTTCTTTAAATTCATATTAAGAAACATCAGTTTTAAATTTGGCATTAAGAGTAGGATCTTCTACTTTTACACTGTTATCTGGATGGAGTCTAAAAACTGCATTTGTTTTGCCAACACACCTAATGTAACGCACGACGAATTTCTAAATAAAGATCCCATTACAAGTATTTGTTGATAAATGCATATTATTGAAATTATTCAACTGAGAAAATATTTTGTGTTATATTTCCCTAATATCTTCTTGCGAAAAGTATAAGACTGAAGTTAAAAAAAAGTGCAGGATTCTGTAGTTTAGAAAACTCACCTTGTGCACCTCTGCTCCTGATTCCTCAATCCTGAATGCCCAGCACCGCAGTGAGTTCAACTTCACATCACCAAGTGAAGGGTAGCTCGTTTGTGTATGCTTTTTAGGTGCAAATCAAAAGCCTGGCATTATCTGCCTTCTCAACACACGAAGCCTAGGCTAGTACATATTCCCAACACATCTCTAGTTAAGAGAAGCTTGTAATCTCTCTACCACCTCTCCCTTCCCCTTTCTCTTCCCCCACTTTCTTTAGTTATCAGTCTTAGAACAGACCCAGAACAGAAGGAAAGTTCACCCTAACCAAAATTCCCACATCGGTATGTCAGAGTGATACTCAGTTACAGAATCCCCTCTGTATGTCTGTACATTGTTTTAACTCATAGTAGCAATCAGAATTCAGAGTCTGTGGTAAAATTTGTCTTGTGGCAAAAGTGATTGAAGAAATCTACGCTCTGATTGTTTTCCCCTGAGCAAGTAAATCACATTGCACTTAATTTCTTCCCTTGGAAAACACAGAAAATATCTTTCTCTTGTGCTTTGTTATGAGAACTAAAATGCAAGTGTTGTAGGAGTGTAGAATAGTCCATACAGAAGAGTGGATAAGTGTATGTCAGTGTGCTTGTGCATGAACACAGGTATAAGATACAGTGCTGTACACAGAGTCACGAGTTTCACTTAGTATAAAGGATACTTCAAAGGCTGATTGAAATAGAACTACTTTATTCAGTTGGGTTTGAGTCAAGCTAAGTATAGTTTAGAGGACCAAACATGATTTTGCTAGAAGTAACACTGTTTAAATACAGAAGCAATTTCCAGAGTGAAAAGTCTCTGCCATTCTATGGGAAAAAAGAAGAAGAGGTTTGGGGAGCAATGTCCCAGCACTATGCTACCCAAATAATAGCACAACATATTTTGTAGAATGTACATTTATAGGAATATTTACAGTTGTGTATACAGATACCTATGCACTTCATTTCCTCAGGCAGCAGGAGAAGAATTATAAATTCTTGGTGCTGACTTTTTTCCCCACTTACTGTGTTGCCATCAATACAAAGAGAATTAACAAAATGTTTTATGGGCTTTTTTGATGAAAAATGTTTTAACGGTGCCAAGTTCATAGTCATTCGTGCCTTGAGGGCTAGATGAGAAAGATTGTCAAGGAAACACATAATAATGAGTTCCAAAAGAAAACGTTGCCTTTAGAAAATTAGGGAAATAGGAGCCAAATATCTACCAGGCTAATCTGTAATTCTTGTGGCTTTCACAATAGAACAAAACACTGCATGGATACCCCAGTTTTTGACGTAGAAAGTTTATTTGTAACTGCTTTAATGAATTTTCAAGGAACATTAAGATGATGTGTGTCAAAAGACAGTTTTTACATCACACAGAAAGGAGGACAATCATTTTCTGAAATGTGTTCCAGCTAACTGCTTGGGTGGTTTCTACACACATTAAAGATTTTTTTAAAGCAATAGTGTTATGTGAAGAACACTTTATTTTTTCAGTCGAGACTGGAATGTGATGTGATTTTACAGAAATTCAGTGAAGGCCATGTGAATTAACTCAATAGGAAGGGATCATATCTTTTATGTACTTGATGGACAGCATGGTTAAAGAAGGGTCCACCTATTGGGTCATCTGGTCCAACCTCCCTGTCAAGCAGGGTCATCCTAGAGCACAGGATTGTTTTCAGATGATTCTTGAATATCTACATTGGGGGAGACTCCATAACCTCTCTGGGCAATCTGTTCTGGTGCTTGGTAACCTGCACACCTTCCTCACGTTCAGGTGGAACTTCCTGTGCAACAATCTCTGCCTTTGCATCTTGTCCTATTGCTCAGCACCACTGAGCAGAGCCTGGCTCCATCCTCGTGGCATCCTCCCTCCAGATGTGATAGACATTGATGAGGTCCCCTCTCGGTTGTCTCTTCTCAAGGCTGAACAGGTCCAGCTCCCTTAGCCTTTCCTCAAAAAAGAGATGCTCCAATTCCTTAATCATCTTTTACCTTCTGCTGGACTGACTCCAGGTTCTCCATGTCTCTCTCGTCCTGAGGAGCCCAGAACTGGACACGACACTCCAGGTGAAGCCTCACCAGGGCTGAGTAGAGGGGCAGGATCACCTCCCTTGATCTGCTGCAATGTTCTTCCTAATGCACTCCAGGTCACCATTGGCCTCTTGGCCACAAGGGCACTGCTGGCTCATGGACAGCTTGATGTCCACCAGGATCCCCATGTCCTTCTCCACAGAGCTGCTATCCAGCAGCTCAGCCCCCAGCCTGAACTGGTGCCTGGGTTATTCCCCCCCAGGTGCAGGACCCTGCATTTGCCTTTGCTAAATTTCAGCTGGTTCCTCTCGGCCCATCTCTCCAACCTGCCGAGGTCCCTCTGAAGGGCTGCACAGCACTCTGGGGTATTGACCACCCCTCCCAGCTTTGTGTCATCAGTGAACTTGCTGAGGTGGCACTGTTTATTTACATCAGACTTTATGATGTTATTATATTATACATCAAGTTTGAAGTGTTTAACGAAACAAAAAATTTAACATTGATATAAATGAAACTTGGAAATATTACTCTTTTTTCTTTACCCAAAAATTTCCTGCTTAGAAGCATGATCTGATTCGACAAAGCAGTTCTAGAAGAGGATTTTTTGTTTGTTGAAGTACTTGTAAGAGCTGTTGGTGGGCAATTAAACTAAAGTAACCTTTCTCTTGCACTGAGTCAGAATGGAACCCATGTCTTCCAACTGCTGGCTAACATACTGTCAGGAGCATGCAAAGAAATTCAGCTGCTGTAAAAGATAAAAATAAAATCTTCATTTCCCAAAAGCATCAGTGTTTTAAAAATGAAGATACTATGACTTTTCTGCTTTGTTTCATTTTGCTTTTGAATATAGATTATAATACTAGTCCCCTGAGAGATTACCATTGGAAGGAAACAATTGGAACCTGGCCTAGGAAGATGTCATCTGACTGAAACGTATCGCTCTTTTTTCAATCCACCTTTCAAAAGTAACCAAGTAGTGTCTTTTTATTAGATACCATATTTAGGTTGCAAATATAACACACAGGTTCAGCATAAGGAATAAATTCAGCTGGGAAGGCAATATACACAAATTAGGAGAAAAATTATTATTGAGGTATGAAGAAACACCTACATTGAATTTCTCGTCCTTAATTCAGTGTTGTTGTCACCCTTTCTTGCATCTAATAAATCTGAATCAATATGCATAATCATAATTGAGATCCACATAACTGGGCAGAGCTTTTATACAACTTTTCTTACCCAAGGGGAACCCTCGCAGTTTTCTGGAGTGAATATTTGCATGTCAATCCTGCAGGCTGGGTGTGCTGAATCAGCCACGGAAGCCTACATCTTTTTGTCATCCAAAAGACTTAAGAAAGATGACGTAACAACTGCTGGACACTACATACATCCATACGTTCAGACAGGTCTTTTAGAGCTGCTGAACCAACAGGCCTTATAGCTTTTGTTGCCAGTAAAGTGGTGATACAATGTCAGTAACTTCAGAGATGTAATTTGTCAACTGTCTAACTCTATGAACTAGGGCTATAGTCTGAGAGCTGTGAGATTTGGAATGTTCACAGACCAACATCTAGTCTGTAGGATTTTGGTCATATGGGATTTCAGTTAAATAAAATCAGTGGGAAAAGCTTTGGCCTTTTAGTCTTTCACTGTAGGACAACACATATTGATTTAGTGCTGAAAAGAGGACATAGAAAGCGGATTTTGCACTACCAGCAACTTTTGTGTCAACTTATTAATTTTCCTCCCCTCACTGCAGTGGAAGCAGGATTAAGTTTGGTGCTGTGAGGCATATAAGGGCTTTTCACTGATTATTGCCTCATCTTTTCACTCCTCCCCTGTCACCTTGTGCCATATTTAGGAGAAAGATACAACAGATACCATCAGACTGTGAGACTAGGAGGGGAGCATAAACCCTCTAAGAACTGTTATATGGAGCAGTGGTTGTCCAAGTAGCTACCACCTGATCACAGAGGCAGAAATGTACTTGTATCCATCTGGAGTATAATGCTAATCTTGGTCTCATCCATATCTGGGGTGGTTTTAGATGACACAGCTTTATTTTCTTGTTTTGTCCTGAGTAACCATGGCATCCCAACATTTCTTTCACTCAAAAGCTGGAGTTGAGAGCTTTATGAGGTTGATGCGCTTGTGTAAAGATGCTGGCTTTTCTCTGCTCACTCTCTACCAGCCAAAAAGCTGCTTTACTTTTCTTTTTTTAAAAATAATTAATCTAGCTTAAAAATGGATTAGTGTTGACATCTCTTCTCAACAATAAGAATAGAAACTCAGAATGAACAGCTGTTGGGACAACCTTGGATGAAAGCCTTTCCCTAGGCAAACGCAGTAGATGCACAGGCATATGCAAGGGCACATTGCTGCCATTATTGATGCCCATCTGTCAGACTGGCATGGTGCCCACTCAGAAGCTGAGTCTAAGCAAGGTCTTAGTGATATAGGCTCTGCCTCCTCTATGACAGTACTGCCACCTGGGTGCCAAATGGCTTTTCACAATAGCTTCCATTTTTAGGTAAAAAGACAAGTATTATTTTTAAAAGGAGGAAAAAATTAAATACAATCAAATGGAAAACTTATTTTTCTTTCAGACAAATATGGTGTAATGAATGACTTTATATTTGTGTGTGCAGTGCATAAATATACATATACACACAGACATTTATATGTAAAATCGCATTGTTGTTGCCTGCTGTGACAAGTGACTAGACTTACTTGTTTTCATGAAGAATGAGAATTTGTTGTTTACCAGGCAAGTGATCTATAGACTTCACAGAATTTTAGGGGAAGGGGAAATCTGAATATTTAGCAGTTTTACTTGGAAAGAGTTTACTTACAGAAAAGTAGTCACATTTAGGTACCCGAGGAGACTGATTCTTTCTACCCCTGGAAATTCTTCAGATAACTACCTAAGAGATATTGGATTTCAAATGCTTCTGAAATGTCCATTCCATACCTACTGTTTCTGATGGACTCAATGTCACCAAACACCTTGCAGTAATCTTTTCTAGTCAGTAAATGGAATTCCAAGTAATTCCTACTGCCACACATAATCCTTCTCCAAGCAGTTAAAATGACCCTAACTGTTGTGTGTAGTATTATAGCTGCAATGTTTCATGTCCTGCCAAAGTCCAGCTTATTTTTCACACAGAGTATTCTATTTAATTATTTTTTCTTCAATAGAACTATTTGTTCTTCTATTTTATTGCAGTCTGGTAAATGAGGTGCAAAGTTTTATGCCATGTCTAATAATATTCTGAAAAAATATGGGTCAGTTAATTTTTTTTTTTTTTACTGATATGACTTGAAGTATGAAAGTGATTCTGTGTTTGGAACACTAGGCTATTGGCAATCTGCCCTGGAAACCTCACTAATGAGATTAATAAGAAATAACTTCAGAATATTCTAGCTTTATTTTCCTACTTAATGAAATCTGAGTATTTTTCCTTTAAATGCATACATGTTTATCATTATTAGAATTATGTTTAGTTGTGAAGAAGAATAACATGCAAAAATTACAGAAGTCAAAATTATTTTTATGTTTTGAAATAGAAATATTACAAAAAATGTCACCAGGTGGCAATGTTAGACAACCACTTCCAAGTTATTTTTGGTGTGTAAGCAAATAGTGTGTTTTAGAAAGATGTGTTAGCTTTAGCCTTTGGTATGAAAGACTCTTCCACTAATAGCAATTCACTCTGAAGAGAAAACTTTATGATTATCAGAAATATTTACGGTCTTCTTGACTTCTGGTTAGAATTCATCATTGAGGCAGGCCCGGCTGTGGATAAGTAGCCAGTGTTTTCTGGGCTATGTGAATGGCAGACACACCTCGTGCCCTGCAGGCTGCTCAGGTTGCACAATGTGGTTCTGACACTACCAGCTGATCTCCTAACTGGACTAACGGGGCAGCTGCCATGAAATGGGAATCCTTAATGTGAGGATGGTTTTCCTGTACGAGGAGCTTTCCAGAGCCCAAAGAAAAGATTCTGTAATTGTTTTAGTTCTCTGTATTGCGATAGAGTTACCTCACAAAAAAAAAAAAACCCCTATGATGCAATACACGGATTGGCTTTTTGCCAAAAGCTAGTAGCAACGTCTATGAATCCGCTGTAAAAAAAAAAAAAAAAATAAAGGTTTAGTTAGTGTTTCAACAGGGAAAGATGGTTCATGTGTGTACAAGTAGGAAGGACATGCCCCCCCCCCAGCTGGTGAAAAAACTTACTGGCTCTGTGACCCGAGATTGCCCTTTCTTGTATCTGTGCAGTGCTATTAATGAATATCACACTAGATTAAAAAAAAAAAAAAAAATCCAAATCCAACAGGGTTGGGGTATTTTAGGTTGTTTTCAGCTCATTTTTTATTTAGTCAGTTGCATTTCTAGGCAGAAATTACGTCCTTTTCTTTGTTACTCAAAAGTCATAGAGTACTTGTCACAGGGAAGGTAATAAACATTAGCTTGTGGCCATCATTTGAACCTCACATACATCTAGTAGTGCAGGAAATAATTTAATATGGTTCTGAGAAACATAGATGGAACTATATGTGGAATTAAACTGGCTTCTGAGTTAAGTGATTCAAATGCAACACCAAATCATATGGAAAGATAGATTATGGATCAGGACTAATTTTCATATTAATGTAAATATGACAATTTACTGTGTTTCTGTAAGATGACTTCAAGTAATATAAGCCGTGCAATCAATGCCCGAAACGGAGACAGTTTAGGCCCAAGTTGACCCCAATGACCTAATACTTGAGTTTATATACCTGTTTATCAGGCATACAAAAAATTTCAGACTGCTTTCATTTGCCTCTAAGGGAACTGAATTTCTGTAAATTTGCAGCAGGAATAATTGATGTGTTTTGAACAGATATTTGCTGACTGCAAGGATAAACTCTCATCTCTAGCCTGTGGTAAGCCTACTTACAGACTGAGTCAAATAATCCAAAATTATATAATGGATTAGTTAAATTAATGAAAAGAATATTTAACTTCGAAAATATAATATTCATTATCTTCTCTTATGTACCTTCAACTTCTGGAATTATACAGTCCCGCTTTCCCAGCCACATGTATTGCTCAAACCAGTATGACCAAAATGAGTTTGAATAGCACATTGCCATAGTTACTTTTGGCAAAATAAAAAGTAGGCTCTGGAAGAAGTCCAAACTCAAAGAATATTAGCTCTGCAAATAGATGTGGGAAATCCAATTTCTTGCATTCTCCAGACATGCTCAGGTAGACAGTTTATGAAATATCACTTTATTTGATGCATGAAACTTTAGATGTCCTGAAATAGTGTGACAGGAAATATTTATTTACCAAACTCTTGGCCACTATTTAATATGAATGCTTTAAGTGGTTATTTCCCAGTGAGGTGCACTGGAAATAGTATTTCAAAAGTTCATACTGAGAGCTTAAAAATACCCTAAGAAATTACCCTGGTTTTTTTAATAACTTGCGAAATCCATGGTGATAGTTATGATAAACAGCTTTGCAGCTATTATTGCTCTCACTTGTTTAAAATGTTGTTTCACAACTCTTTAGTAGAATGTTGAGTGATCCTAGGGTTTATGCAAAAGAAATAGAAGATCTCCAGATTTGTAATTTGATGTCAGAGCAAACTCCTGCATTACCTTTGGTACCTCTAGCACTGATCATTTTAAACAAAAGTGTGCTGCCATTACATTTTTACCATCTACTACTGTTGGAGTCCAAGACATGCCTCTGGCTGCCTTGGGAGGCTAGGACATGCCTCTGGCTGTCCTGGGTGGTCGGGAGCCCCGGCAAGGGGGTCCCAGACACTGGTAAAAAGCTCAGAATAACACTATCTTTGACCTTAGCCCATGGGAAAAGTTACCAACATTACAAGAATCAGTGCAAATCGCGAGAGTGCAAAAATGAGTAGTAGTTTAGTATTTTATAAGGTTAAAAAGTAGATTTTAGGATTTTTAATATGAGGGTGAAGGATTTAAGATGGAGGATTTTGGGTGTTGCCCTGTTCTTCTTCTTCTTCTCCTTCTCCTCCATGTTCTGTAGTAGTTGTGGCATAGGATGATTGGTAGAATGAAAAAGAGGTAGAAATTATGTGTCTAGAATAGGTACAAATTAATTGGTATAAAAGAGTAAATAATAAATACGTTGTGAAGAATGGTTGGATCTTGGAAGGGGTACAAAAAGGACAGGGACGGCCCAAGACGGGGCAGTCCCCGCTTGGTTTCGGCTGGCATCAGACATGCAGCTGGAGCTCAGAGCAAGTTAGAGGTAAGAAGAAATAAACACCTTGAAACAGCATCTGCAGGCATCTCTCATGTATTTGGACTAGAGGTAAAACTTCCCAGAGGTGAAGATAAAAACTAACACTTGTGCAGAGAGCTGAACTCCCACATACTACTTATTTTTTATGTGACTCATAGTAGAACAGTCTACTGCATTGTTTCAATGCTTCTACAATGTGCTTTTCTTGCAATAAATTGGAAGTTCCAGCTTATTCTGTTTACAATACAATAATAAAGCCTATTACCTTAGATGATTCTCATAATTTTCTTACCACAGATTTCTTTTTTGTATTCCTACATACACATACACACATAGCCCCCACAGTGTCATCAATCTGGAATTAACTTTTACATAAATCTGGCTTGGAGTCTGACTGTTTTAGAGACTACCTCTGTTTCTCTAGTGGCTGAAATTAATAAGAATGTTACGTCTACTGAAAAATGAGGCTTTTTGAATGTAGGAACAGAGCATTCTCAGTGCATGTAATTTATATTCAATCTACATACGATTTGTGGATGTTCCCTTTTCACAACGAATGATCTGTTTGGAAAAAGACATTTGCCTTCATCAAATAATGATCTCAGAAAACTGAGATCTCAGATCTCATAGAAAAGGAATATAAATAAACTGTGTTTTCAGTGACAAAAAGTAGAAAAGTTCAATAGCTTTTCTATAAAAAGCAGTTAACTTTGGGATATATTTTTGGTCATATTAGAAACCGAAGCCAAGACTCATACAGAAGTTTTCAACAAAATCCATCATTATTTTAATAGAAATAAAAGTAAACATAAGAAATAAATCTCAGTCAAATAAATTTTTCTTTTCCAGGGTGAGCACTGAAGTAATTGAAGTTAAACAGCTTATGCAAAAATTTTAGATTAAAAAAAGTGGGAAATTGCTGTCCATATATATCAGAATATTCTACAGTATTTTCTTTTATCTTGAATTCAATGTTTTTTAAAGTATAGAGAAGTTAAATGGAAAGGAATACTTCAAGATTAAATAAATAGCAATGATAAGCTTATTTAAAAGAAGAGAGCAGTAAATATAAAGGAAAATACTATAGGCAATACTGTCAAACATAGAGAAAAAGACAGAATGTCTTTTAGTCTTTTTTTGGAGCCTGCAGGTGACGTAAGTACCTTAAGAACTATTCAAAATTCCAAAATAATGGTTATTTTTCTCATTTCTACTAATGTTTTATACAACTCTATTGTATGTTTGGTAAGATTGTATTTCTACTCATAGCTGGTGGAGTCCTGTTTTTTCTTCTGGATAAGTGAGCAATGATTTCACTTTGGATTATTCAAAGAGCTCCATGACAATGCAAGTTCTTCGACTGTATAATCTACAAATAATTAAAATACCTTTTATTAATTTATTTATAGATTATTTGTGTGGGGAAATAAAGTGGATTGTATACTAGAACATAACAATGAATACTTTTAGAATATAACAAAAAATTCATCAGCACCGTGTCTTTGGTTTGTGTGTTTAAAAAGGATAGATGTGCTTTCGGTCACATATGTAGCTATAGGAACTTACTGGGGTTTCTTCAGTACAAAAAATACAGAGGCCAAATTATGTCTGCTCATCAAATATATTATCAAGAAAACAATATGTTTAAAGACAATTATATGCTTGTTGTTTGAAAGTTCTTATACATGTTGATGATTTTCTTGCATGTTATCCACAGTCAGCTATGACTCTTGCATCACAGCAGATGAGGATCTGAACTAAATTTGGGTAGATCCTTTCAGCCCTATGTCTGCAACTTTCCGGTGAAATTATCACCTATACTCACATCAATAGATTCAATTAAAGCACTGATTTTTATGAGGTTTCCTAAATATATGTACCCATTTACTGTCAAAAAAAAAAAAATCATATTTAGTGTGGGCTTGTGGGCAGTGTGGGAGGATACTATAGGGGAAGTCGGGCAGGGGCAATACAGCCTGGTAGTTTCCTCAGCAAGCCCTTTCCCCATGAATTACCTTTTCAAATGACAGCATATACATGCAACATTTGTCCAGAGCTTTGTAGCACTAAATAAAAGGATTACTATGATTTACTTATGTTGAAAAGCCAAAGAAAAACTGTTGTTTGTATAAAAAATCAATTAGTGTCATAAATATCACTTTACATCTGAGAGTAGGTTGCTACAATACCCTTGATGCTGTTCTGTTATGATTAGCATCCATGTGTGAGAAACGAACAGTTTGCTTCAAAGATCATAGAATATATCCACTCTAGGCCTATTCAAAAATTAAAACACACCTCTTAGTTACAAATAGAATTTATATAAACTGCTATATTTAGTGACATTACTAAACTGAAAGAAATAATGTATTTCCTGTAAGTTTATTCTCCAAATTTTTTATGGATGCCATACAAAGGAGTGAAATGTTATTGGTGCTGAATTTTATCGCAAAGTCTTTAAATCGTTGTCAACAGCAGAGCAGCAATTAACTATCTGTCTCTGATCTTGGCACAGGGCAGGAATTAAAATATGTATATATCATAATATATAAAAAACATGCATTGAAGTTTGAAAGCTAGTAGAAGAAAAGGTTTCTGCCTAAAAACCAATGATAGATGTAGAAGTAGAAGGAACTTCACAACGAAGTACACAAAAGTACATGCCCCAGGGTTGAGGCACCAGATGTGAGGTCTATAATTTGTGAGGAAAGATGTTTACTGTGACCACTGCACAGAGAGTGTAAAGTAATACTTGAACTAATCAATTTTAGTTTACATCGGAGTCTATGAAATGATAACACTAAGTGAGTATACTTTGTTGAAAAATATTTATTCCACTCTGTGGTGGCCTGAAATGAATAAATTTTAGACATATCACTCTGTGCTCCTGGGATTCATATCACACAGATCTCCAAGACAACAGGAGAGCACAGAGCTGATTTTTCTATAATATTTTTGCATAATGCTTTTCTAAACTATAGGGAAACATATTTTCAGTCATCCAGGAACCAAATGTCACTAGAATTGTGAGATAAACTATAACAGGAGGGCTGCCAAGAAGCCCATCCCTGTAATCCTAATCTCAGAAGGAGACAAGAAGTAAACAAAATTTAAGAAGTAAAAAATCAGTATTTTAATTATGAGATCAATATTTTGTGAAAAATTAAGAAAAAATAAGTCAACAATTTGACTACGTTCACTTCTCTGACTTAGGTACATCTGTCTTCTGTATTCACTCTCCTCTGCTGCTTCATTGTATTTTAGGCCTTTGTAATCCAAGTGAAAGGAGGCAAATTATTTCACTAGCTGTCTTCTAAAGAAACTAGGTAAAAAATATTAGTCTGCTGCCAAGAATAAACTTTGTTCCCGTCAACTTACTGAAAGCCTAACTAATAGGCTCTATAATGGAAGCCTACAGCATATTTCAATTACAATACTAAAACATGTCAGTCCTTGTGCAGAGTAGGAACACATTTATGCATAACACCAGAAGTTCAAGTTGCTATCATGTAGAGAACCTTTTAATGAGTTTATTATTTCTTCACATGTCTACAGAATACAGAATTTTAAAATTAATATGAACTATGTTTTCAAAACTGGAAGCTACATTTCAAAAGTCTTTTGGCAGTCGGGATGGACAAACATATTTTAGAAATAAAATATTTAGAAATGCCACTAGGCATCTCGTGTCAAATGTACACAGGGACAAACTGAGGTTAGGAGGCTACTTCTAAGCAGAGAGATTCCAAAATGAATGCCTATATTTAAGGTTATTCTGTGGCCTGTGAGTCTGATAAATATTGGTAGTCATTTGAGGAACAGATGAGATTCAGAAATGCTGACTATATATGCCCACTTTCTGGTCAACAAATGGTTCATTTGGCTCAATCATCTTTCTTTCCATGTAATTTCCTTCCAGCTTCTTCCATATTATTAATGCTTTCCAATAGCTTTTCTATTCCCTCAGTTTCTTTCCCATTACAATCTTTTTCCCTCTTTCTATTTCAGCTTGATAATCTAGGTTGCTTTTTCTTCAGTCCTTGTTATCAATCTTTCCATCCCAATCTTCCTCTAACTTCTTTTAACAGTCAATACAGTCTATCCTCAATGCCTCTTATTCCCTTGTACGTGCTTCAGCTCATTATTCATGTTCCCACTGTCTTACTTCCTCTTTATAGTTAGTTTGCCTAGCTAGTCTCAAATCCCTACTCTGCTCACTGAAATATCTCTCTTTACTGTTTCTTTCACATCTTTAAGCAACCTTGCAGCTCTTTTCTCCCAGTCTGCAAAAAAATAAAAGAAGATCTTTTAATGGGATAGGATTTTTTTTTACCTTAAAAAGTGTATGGGACTTTTGTCACTGCTTGTAGAACTTGTCGGAGTAATCTGAAAAACTTTATGAGTTAATGCAACGTCCTAAGTTTTTCAGTAAAGAAATGTAGCACATGTCACACTGAGAGCTCACACATTGGGGCAAATAGAAAACCTAGACATCCTCCCCCAGCAACTTAATTCCCATAGTCTGCTCTCTTTCTGACATAACAGTGTGCCTCCCTTAAATAGCAGTGGTCCCATGCCACCGGAGCTATTTACAATAAAGCAAATGTATTACAATAAGACTGACTTATTTATTGTCAGCAGTGAAAGATCTTCTAGAGGTCAAAGAATGACATTAACATTGAACTTATGCATCTGATGGTTTCAGTGCTCCCCAACTCAATTCAGTTTTATAGAAATGAACTAAATTTCACACAGAAAATATTTATAAAGTAACATAGTGCAAAGTCTCAGAGGCAAAATTGATGCAGCATAATAAAATGGATTTTATGTGCTGGAAAAATGTATTTGGTGTCATATAAAACTTAAAATCAGACAATCTTACAGTTTTTATAAGACCAGTTATCAGGAATACTTTTTAATACATTGCCATCCAAATAAAATATTTACATGTGCAGCATAACATTCATCAGCACGCTAACCTTAATCATTTAACATAATCATAGGCTGCTGGACAGTCTAGAGAGAAACAATACTGTGCTGATTACAGTCAGGCCATTTATCAAAGTTCTGATGGGGCTCAACAACACTCTTCCAATAAAACAGTTTAATAGAAATCAAATATGTAAATTATTATCCTGCCCACGACTTCTTCCCCAGAGGTCTTGTACATGCAACAGTCATGCTCCATTAACGATGAATTTAATAAGCATATGTGATTGTCAGGCAACCATAAGATTCCCAGGATTTATGAGAAACAATCTCTTCCTACAAGGATTATACAAACACAAGAAAAAGAATGGCTTGTCTCTCTGTTCATTCTGAGATTAACTTGAGTAAAATGTAACTCAAAATGTGCATCAAAGCAGTTCTGTAATTTCTCTTCTTCTCACACTGGAGTGTACAAAACCAATAATAAAAGACGCTTTCTGCCTGTAAAGAAAAGTAATGAAAAAAAAATTATTTTGAGATCCAATTATTGTGGGCACTGAGGTGGTAAGGTGTTTTGGTGCTAGTTTCTTACTGCCTAGGAAAGTGTTCTGACCATTACCTTGTTAGCTAAAATTTTCTTCTGTGGCCAATTTACACTATAAGGAATTCATGTCTGCAGTTTTACTGAAGACAGATCAGGCATCTCCAGACACTCCACCTTCTCACTGGGTCCCAGATGGGATTAAGTGGGATAAAAATGTCTAGATATTCAGTCACTATGGCATGGTGGACTACATTTTCGGACGTAGATTTTAGCTGTCAAAATCATTTTACAGATAGAGCCTTTGACGTATTGTTATATGTGATTGAAATCAACAACAGTTGACAATCCAACAGCTAAATAAATTGTGTTCCTAATCTAAAATTACCAGACTGAACGACTAGGAAGCTTTCCGGCAGATTTCTGTGGATAGAGCCTTCTGAAGGGTTCAACTGTTTGTGCCAAATGCTTTTAATCATTCATTACCAAATGAAAGCTGCTAGTAAATGTTTCTTTAGCTCTTCAGTAGGTCTTTAAGATTCAAATTATTTTGCATTGTAGTTCATTGCATTTCACTGTATTCATCACATGGCAAGTTAAAATTCATAAACAATCTCTCTATTTTCTTTCAAACAGTGACTAGTACTGCTTTTATATACATTTGTCTAAGAAACACTATACTAAGATACACAATATTCATAAAATATTGAAAAGCATCTTTTTAACAAAAATCAAGTCAATATTAGGTTTTCACAGCCTTCCATAGTTCTGAAGCATTTCCTTCCACTCCCCACTCTTTAAACGTGCTAATGTCCTCCACAATTCTATGGATTAATGTATGTCTTATTGCCCAAAAAATTTATATGGTATGTATTAAAGCTGTTCAGTAAGGTTTTGATTACTTTTTTCTGCTTTGTTTATTCTCCATTTAGGTATAAGCAATCATTTTCAAAAAGATTTTCAGATTGAAATGCATGCATTTCTTTGGTACCAACTCCAGAGATTTTCACTGGGCATGAATCCAGTCATTGGAGCTGTTTCAATTTATGTCCAGAAACCAAAACAATCACAGTTAGATTCAAATTCTGAAAAAATCCTGGATTATTCAGAAATTTCCAACTAATGCAAGCTTATTGCAGCTGTAATAGACACGAACATTTAAACAGAAACAGTGAGACTGAAAGGTGTAAACAAAATACTTGATGTTCAAGGCCAGATTGGGTGGGGCTCTGAGCAACCTGGTCTAATTGCAAGTGTCCCTGCCCACAGCAGGGAGTTTGGAACTAGGTGGTCTTCAAGGTCCCCTTCCAACCCAAACCATTCTATGATTCTATTATACTTCCAAAATGAAAATGTTTAGAAAGAATTTACTTTTTATCCTTCTCACTCTCGTTATTGATGTTTAGAAAGAATCTTTAATAAACCACATATTCTTGATACATTGTACAAGTTTGGCTAAGGTTTCACTTCTGTGATTGTCTGTGTGATTAGAGTATGTCCATGTACGAAATACCACTCTAAATATAATAATTTTAAAGGTCAAAATAGTAATTATTTTTAAATGTCCAGGTACAATACAATTGGCAAACAGAAAAGTAAAGGCAGTCGTGGTACAACTAAAACAGATGTCTTTTCGTAGGCTTTTGAACATGGTAGCTAGCAAGGAGATTTTTGAGGCTTTTTTTCCCCTTTTTTTACTTGACACAAAATACAACAGCAATTACAGTGGATTCTTAATGTAACATCTTGAAAGTGAAAATAGGTGAAGCTGTACTCCTGCAATACATTTGGAAGTTCACTTGAGCTGCCAATAATATCAAAATACTTCTTATCCTAGTTTTATCCTTTTGGAAAACATAGGAGCAGGGCAGCTAGGGGCAGCTACAGGCAGCTCCAGCCCTGGGAATAGGGCAGCTCCCTGGGATGTGGACCCAGCTTGGGAGAGCCCTGGTCAGGCAGGAGACAGCTGTGGGGAGTGGGGGGCTCACCCTGCTGCAGTGCCAGTGATGCCACTGATGGACCTGGAGGGGGACAGAAGAGGAAGAAGGTCTCAGTGATATCTTTGGGGCCCTGGTAACAATAAGGGAAAGACAGGGGTGGTCACATGCACCCAAATTTACTGGTAATGCTCAGCATCTCTCACGTAGTCTGCACTGAAAGGTTACCTGAAGCTCCATGATGACTTCTCATCTTTGCACTTTTTTGTGCTCTTTTATTGTGTCTCTCACTACAGTCTAGTGTTAAATACTGTATTTATTACTCCCAGTGAGAGCTGGGTTCATTAATCCCCTTTCTTTTAATAGTATTATAAGCAATTTTTCTTTTATTCTATCTGGGATTCCTACTCATGGATACCTTCCTAGAACTTATCCAAAATGGTTTTCAGTGAGCCTAAAGTGAGACTTTCCTCTTTTCGTCATTCTTAATTCTGAAATGGTGGGTTTTGTTGTTTATTGTCCCTATAATACCGAAGAGACTGACTTGCCACATATTTGCTAGTCATGAATTCATCTCATTTCTTTTCTAGCTATTTAAGAAGTTTTGATTGAAAGAGAATCCAAAATTTTGCTAGCAAAGCTTAGGTAATTTTTCATTTCTGAAAAAATGAAAATACATTATGAACGAAGTGAAATGAATATACATTTGTCTGTACATTAAAAGAGCGGATATCATAATCTAACTACAGGTGGTAGCAAAAGTGCAGAGTTATAAATTAGATTGTATTTTTTATTTTGTATTTTTTATTTTTTGTTTTGTATTTCAACTTAAACTTGCTGAGGAAATCTCTGTTCATAGATTAAGATTTGTTGAATAAACAGTTATGAATCACTGGCTCTGGCACCAAGTTTAGTAGAGCTGGGCTGGCACCAACAACCATGACCTACACTGCTTTTGAAAATAAACTTTAATCTTCCAGTAGATCCTTGCTAGTGTTTCTCTAAGTTTCCTCCAATGTCAAGATCAATTAGTCAGTATGTGAATCCCATGTAAGCCTCAAAACTGGGTTAAAAGTAAGCTGGCTCAGGCACAGATCTATGTTGAGCTGCAATAGCTGCACTTCTAGTCGCACTCCAGCTAATCAGCTGAGAGATAGCACAGGTATCTCACATAGAAGTCAGCCATGCAAGCTGACTGTCAAATGAGTTGGCTTGCATCAGTGAAGTACTAATTGCTATAACCGTACAACAAAAGGAAGTTCGGTTAACTTTCCATTCTCAGAGTTGTAAAAGAGCTCAAAATAATTCTGTTGTCCTGTTCAAATATAAGTGTTGTTCAATCCGTTACTTCAGAGCAATGTGCTTAACATTCCCACGATGAATTTAGGTAACATGACCCGGGGGCTGGGGAAGGTGAACACACACACACACACACACACACATAGACACATCTCCCTGTTCCCTGATAGCTCAAGTATTCTGATTGAGGCTGGCTTTAAGCTCTTCTCCTGGTTTTCTTCCCAGTATGAGTACTGCTTCTCTGTTCAGATTGAATACATCTGATTTAGTGTCATTTTTAATAAAATATTCCTACTTTGCTGTTCAAGCATGCAAATCTTGCAGGACTCTTCACAGGTTGTGTACTGTCTTTAAGACTTTTCAACCTG
The DNA here is from genome assembly GCA_013398115.1 of Falcunculus frontatus. Classification (NCBI taxonomy): domain Eukaryota; kingdom Metazoa; phylum Chordata; class Aves; order Passeriformes; genus Falcunculus; species Falcunculus frontatus. The sequence continues at coordinate 1,854,242 of VZRV01002226.1, forward strand.
CCTCAGTACTAAAGAGAAAATGAAAAGTTACCCACTGGAGTTGCTATAACACTGGTCCAAACTTTCATCTCACGGTTTTATTATTTCCTTTGAATTTTCTCAACAAAAAAAGTTGGAATTCTGACTTCTAAGCTGTTGGATAGACGATTTTGAGTTACCGATATTTTTAAAACTCTGTCCTCCTAAAGTATATAATCCAGTTTAAGAAGCTTTATTTTTAAAATCTGTTATTTATAAACCATCAAAGGGCTGTTTCTCAGGAAATATTCTTTTTATATGACGTCTTAGTATGCCAAATTCACATAATGAATACATGGTTTATTTTCTTGTAACTTAGTGATTCAGCAGTGAATGTTTTTATATGAAGTTTGTTGTATATATTCTCACACGTTTTAAGTGAAAGAATCATAGACTCATTTAAGTTGGAAGAGACCTTTAAGATCATAGAGTGTGATTATTAACCTAGCATTGCCAAGTCCACCACTAAACCTTGTTCCTAAGAATCATGTCTATATGTCTTTTAAGCACCTCTTCAAATAGGGCAAGAAATAGGATTTAGGGAGCTACAGACAAACCTTGTGTGATGAAACAATAGGTTTGATAGGTGAGAGGAGAGCAGAGGATATTGTCTGCCTTGACTTCTATAAGGCCTTTGACACTGTCCCGTAACATCATAGAAGCATAAAATTGTTTGAAATGGTTTGGAACCAGGTAATCTTTAAAGTCCTTTCCAACCCCCAAGTCATGAGCAGGGACACCTTCCGCTAGATCAAGCTGATCAGGTGCTCAAAGAGAAGCTGATGAAGTATGAACTGGATCAGCAGAGAGTGAGGACTTAAAACTGGCTAAAGAGCTTAGCTCAGAGGGTTGTGATCAGGGGTAGGAAGTCCAGTTGGAACCAGTAACTAGCAGTGTCTCACTGGGGTCAATACAGTGTCCTATACTGCTCAACTTCATTAATGATCTGGATGATCTGACAGTGTACCCTCACCAAGTTTGCAGATGATGGCTAAAACACCATCAGTGCTAGCACCAGGGTGATCTCAACAGGCTGTAGAAATGGGCTGATAGGAACCTTATGCAGTTCAGCACAGAGAAGTGCAAAGTCCTGAACCCCGGGAGAAACAAACCCATGCACCAGAACATGTTGAGAGCTGATCATCTGGCTGCATAAGAAGAACAGTTGGCAGCAGATTAGGGAAGGTTCCCCTCTACTCCACCCTGGGGAGGCCACAACTGGAGCGCCATGCCCACTTCTGGGCTTCCTAATACAAGAAAGACATGGACTTACTGAGGACAGTCCAGTGGAAGACCTCTAAGAGAGAGCTGAGATTCTTCAGCTTGGAGAAGAGAAGTCTCAGGGGGGATCTCAGCATTGCGTAAACATACCTGAAAGGAGCTAGTCTCTTTTCAAGAGTGTCCAGTCACAGGACAAGGGGCAACAGGCACAAAATGGAACACAGATTTGGTCTGCATATCAGAAAGCAGAGGATGCCTACGTATCGGCACAGATTGTCCACAGAGGTTGTGGAATCTCTGTTCTTGGAGACATTTGAAAGTTGCCCTGGGCAACCTGTTCTAGGTGGCCTTCCTTGAGCAGGAGGTTTGGACCAAGTGGCCTCCGGAGGCCCCTTCCAACCTCCGCTGTTCTGTGACGCACTAAGCCAGATGTATGGCATTTCTGATAGACTGTAAGAGGAGCTGTTTGTGGTTCACTGAATCACACTAATTTTTATGAACCCTATTCAATTTTGATGGACTGGAATTTTCCAGCCAGATTTGTTGATGAGCTAAGATTTGAGGAAGACTTAACATCACTGATGCCATGAAGATTGTTTCTTTAGCTATTCTAAATAAACAGTGTGAACTGCTGACAATTTGGAGGTTTGCAAGCCAGGGATACAGATATAAGATACAGACAAAATGTAGTAAACCTGTCAAATATCTTCAAGGAAACTCTAACACAAGCAAACTTTTATCAGAAATAATTCTGGTATCCACTGATCAAAAAAAGAAAAAAAAGTCAGTATTTCACAGACTCCTTTAATTTCATATAATGAAAACACAGCATAATCCCAGCACTGTATTTCCTGCTGAGTGACTTTCAAGAACTGGAAACTTTTCCTCCGTACTTTATATCTTCAGAAATAACCTCCCCAATTTAGACATATGTTACTACTAAAGTAATCACATCTTGTTCCACAACTCTTCTATAAATTTACAGAAAAAATCTCAAATTTTTGACTATAGCAAAACAACAAGTTTTCTTCTGAATTGGAAAATGAGAGCACAGTAACATTCTCTGGATAACGTGTAACCAAGAAGCAACAGCTGGATGAAGGGGCAAGCTATGGCTTTCTGTTGAACGGAAAGAATTTAAATCAGAATTTGTAAAATATAGTGCAGTATTGGACAAGTTCATAGGAAAAAAAGAAAGCCAAATAATGTAATTTTTCACATATTTCTGGAAGACAGTATCTCAATTTTACAACGTTCCTATAAGAAATTATTTCCTCCAATCCAAGACGATCCATGTGCATATGGTTCAGTGCTAGAGAAAGCCTGGCAAATGTTACTCCAAATGAAAAAAATTGAGAATACAATTCTTGCTACAACTGCAGATTGCAGAAACAGAAAGAGAATCTTAGCATCAGCCAGGAATAAAGAAGCATAACCCTGGAAGAAAACAATATTCCAAAATTATTCTAAATTTTTATCCTGTGCTGCAAAAAAGATTACAGCAAAAATAAGAACCTTCCAAATGTAGATAATTGTCACTGCATGTTCTGTTCTACAAAATGTACTGTAAAATATATTATAACTGACATTTTGAAGAAGATTGAAAATGTAGCAAATAGTTTTAGCTATGTTAGAAGAGGAAAATAGTTCCTACATTTCAAAGAAATTAGACATCCGAAGTAAAAACTGATTTTCATGTAATTTCTAATAAACTTTGCATTTCCCGTACATAGGATTTTTTTCCTGGCTGCACAGCTTGACTACCTAGTCAATAGACTGAGACATTAACATAAACACATTTCTGAGCTTTTGATATGGTAGCAGAATTATCCAATTGCATAGGAATTTGTAAGTCAGAAGGAAGCAAAATAGAGTAACAAATGTTATACTGGAATAGGTCCAATTTTGATTGGTAGCTCAGTCACTTCACAGCTCTGCTCATTTAGAACTAATAAATCATAATAATACTCTCCCATCTTTTCTTTAGTTTGTGAGACTACAGATGTGGAAAACAGAACAGGTATGAATAGAAACTGGTGTAAATGTGAAGGGCATACAGAAACACAGAAATAGATTATCATGAATATGGCATATACTTCCCACTTTAAACAAGCTATAGCAATGCTTTGTGAACTCCACTAGAAATGAGAATGATCCATTCCTTATGTGGGACTCATTCTGATGAAAGCAACTTAATTAATTTAGAGTAAAAAACCTTCTCTCCAGAACAGGATATGTAGTAGAAAAAGCTGTGTTATATATATGTAATAGAAAGCTGGTAGAGCCAATGGGAGTCAGGATAGGAAAGGTACATGAAAAGCTGTGTGCATGTATTTATTTATCTATATTGATAATTTATATGTTTTGATAGTTAAAGATACAGGAATGGGATGGATGCCTAGAAGCATCAAACCTTAGCCTGTTTGAAAACCGTATTTTTTTTTTCTGTTAGTAGGAATTTGAAACTATGAAGCAATAAATGTTTTATTTATGGTGAAAGAGAGGCTTCTCCTGATAATCAGCTGAAGTCATAGTTCTTTTAACTGTATCATTAATGATTTTCCAAATCTTCTTAAATCTGATTAAACTGTAAAACCTCTTTTTTTTTTTATTTTTTAAATCAGTGGACTAATTTGTCAAAATAATTTTTTTTTTTTTGATAAATATTTTCTTTCCCTTGACGTCTTGTCAAGTCTTAGAAGGATAAATTGCAGCCGGTTTATTTTCTCTGGAGAATACTTTATGAAAACACTGAGATACCTCTGGGTACTTCTGGGTTAGGTAATTTGGAATCTCCATGTGAGGCAAAGGAGTGGCTCACAACAAAGTTATCATGTAAGCAACGACCTAACAAAATATTTGTACTGTGATAGACTTTAACCATATTGGTAACTTTAAGAATTCCACTGAGAAAATTTTAGCATTTGAATATAAGGGCCACCTGAACAACGGCCATAAATCCAACTGTTTTCATAAACTAGTAAAATTTTATGCTGTTGCATAGAAAGATACAACTTTTCACAATAAATAGAATATACTAATTATTAATTATTGTTTTTGATAATAAGTGGAGAAATTAAAGTTTTATTTCTTCCATACATACTGTATAACTGAAGGTGATTCATACTATAGTGTAAGCAGTTTCCAACTGTATATTTTTGTTCTGGAAAACTGCAACACAATTTCATAAAAGACATAATGTACTGTAGTTCATTCTACGGTGTCATTATAAAACAAAAAACAGGAAATGTTCTTTCTATTTCATGGGGTAAAAAGCAAATGTGACAACAAACACAGAGCAAACAAATATAAGTGTTAAACCAAGAAAGATAGTCAATAATGAAAAAGATTTAATTTCAGTACAGTATTTATCCAATATCTGTTTCATATTTGTTAATAGTTTCTCCCTTTTAATAAATATTCTTATTCTAAATGTTCTCAAGAAGAGGTTATTGAGGTTTGATACAAATCTGAAAAATAACACCCTAAATAGGAAGTGACCTGAGTCAATTTTATGATAGTTAAAATGGGTTTTTTTGCAATTTGCATTCATTCATGGAGTCACAAACAAATTGTTCTAAAACCCCCTATGTGTTCATATTTGCAAACACCCATCATTCGGTGTTGTTTTGCTCTAATCTGCCCCAAGGCATCTATTAATAAGAACCTGAGCTACCCTTTCTTTCTCGGGTGGGTTGTAACAATGATAAGCCTTATTTATGGGACTTTTTTGGGGGTTTTAGTCTTATTAGGAACCCTTTCAGTCTATTAGATTAAGTAGGCACATTAAAACCATAGTTCCTTAAGGAGTTGCATAAGTGGACTAAAATGGTTTGAGGTGTGGTGACATGAATTTTAACACTTATTTTCTTACTGAAACAGCCACAGTGTCACTTGACATGGGACAAAGAAAGGAAAAAACCTGCTGACAGTCTGTTTGTCACAGCAAATTGTTGCATTTTGTATTGTGTTTACCTCTTTGTCCTCAAACCACTTCATTTGTTGCCTTCAAGGGACACACTGTAACCACCTACCTACCGGTATTTGGGGGTTTTCAGAGAACACTGTATTTTAGAGGGACAGTGCCTAAAGCATGAATGGATTTATGCCTCTCTAATGTGATCATTATTACTTTGAGACTACTTTGGGGTTATTTAATGAAATAGAATAGAATAGAATAGAATAGAATAGAATAGAATAGAATAGAATAGAATAGAATAGAATAGAATAGAATAGAATAGAATAGAAATAGAAATATAGAAATAGAAATAGAAATAGAAATAGAAATAGAAATAGAAATATAGAAATAGAAATAGAAATAGAAATAGAAATAGAAGTAGAAATAGAAATAGAAATAGAATAGAATATTTCTTTTGGAATGGATTTACAATGATCATCTTGTTCAACAGCCTGACTGTTTCGGGGCTGACCAGAATTTAAAACATGGTGTTGAGGGCATTGTCCAGATGCCTCTGGTAGGTTCTTGTCTCATTAACTTCAGCTTTGGAAACCTATACTCTTCGAAACCCCAACTTCAAATCATTTAATAATTTGGAATCCTCAGGCTTTTAAGTGAAGATCTTGCTTTTTATTTTATAATTTTAATATAAACCTAAATGCATATCTTAATAATAAATTTAATTAATTATGAATTACCCACTAAAGCTAAATAGGAAAAGTTCTTATGTATTTCAGTGACAGCAATAATAAGTTTAGCTTTTTATTGTTCTTGGGTTTTGCACGAATTGGATTCAAGTAGAGTTTAAATCATGACAGATGTTTTGAAATAGACTGCAGGAGCTATGAGCCATATAACTAGAACTTTTAATTTTATATTTCTAAGGTGTTTCTCATTATAATACATATTCTTCTAATTTTCAGAAATTAATTTGTTAGTAGAGGAAAATTTGAATGCACTGTGCATAAGAAATTACCATCCTGACTATTTATGTCATGTGCACATGTAGTTAGCTTCTACAGGATGGAAAACTGCGTTGAAAAATTTATATTACTTTGTCCTAATGATAGTTTGAAGGATCAAAATTTTATATTTCATCTCTTTATTTTTTTCATGTATAAGTTTCATAAACCCTCCTGTCATTTTTATGTTTTATAATGTAATTTTTATTACTTAAATAGCATTCTGGTTGCCCTGGGTAATTTCTTATCACAAGGAGTTTCTCAGAATATCTACTAAAACAGATAAAGGGATATTTTCAATAATGTTTGTGTGAGTAAGATCATAGGAATGTAAAATTAACCTTTTGTGGAAGCTATATAAATAATTTATTTACATTAGAGAAAATGTGTTTTTATTGTCGTACTCTGTTATATATATGGGCCAACTTTTTTCTAAATATTATTTTCCTCCAAATTACTCTTCAAAATGGACATGTCTGTGTGTTTTATAGTGCACTTGATTTTGGTCTGCAAGAGAGTGTGTAATCTAAAAGTTTGTCTCTGTGATAATAGTTGATACTACTTTTCTCATTTTCAACTGAAGCTACATTAGAGAAATAGGAAATCTATTTTAAAATTTTATCAAAATAATTATACTGTAAGCTAAGCTTAAGTTTTTCTGCTTTGGAAAGATAACCGGACTGCAACTGGCAGTTGGTTTTAGAATTCCCATATCCCGCCTTATGCTACTGGATCAGGCAGTCTTTTCTGACCATTAAAAATCTATATTATGTAGCAAAGTCCACTAGTTTATTCAAGTGTAATGAAAATAAGTTATACATTATACAAAAAATATACATTAAAATTATGCTTAATAGTGGGCTTTGAAATTCATTCTGACTGAGATGGAGAAAGCAGAAGAAGAGAATGGAGATTGTCTTTGTCTAATAGACTAGTGTGGCTCAGATTACTTCAATAGTTTTTCAAATTTATAACAGCTGAAGTGCTGGCTTGCTCGTCGAGTTTTCAGAATCACATCTGGCTTATTGAAATAACTTTTTCTCACCATTCACCCAATCTTAGCTCTATTGTGTTTACACTATTCTGAAATTCAGTGGAGTATTTTCAAATTTCAGTTTTCAGTTTAGATTTCACACCAAATAAGTGCAAAATCCAGCATGGCAAGGAAAACTCTGATGATAAATACTATCAAGTTGGTTCACTGCGGTGAGATGGACAATATGTCATAAGCATACATCTAAAACTAAAACTGTCCTGTTTCAGGAACAATGTGCCAGAAGAACATATGTAGGCAATCTCCATAGAGGTCACACAATTTTTGTTATTTAGAATGCGTATATGACATTCTATAATGCCCCAGTGGCTATAGGTGATTAGAAATCAGTTGCAATATCACAGAATAAAAATTATTGTTTTTACTCTAAATTATATTAAAAAATCAGCTTCTGCATTCTCTGTGTGTGTGTGTATACATTTATATGAACATTATATACTATTAACTGGATTTTTAGAAACCTGTGGGAGGTCTGCCATTACCTTGAGTGATGCCAGAATTTCACCCTGGTGTCAAAGATTTGTCAGAATGCCTTTAAATATATCTCTGTGCCGGAATGAAATGCCTTGGAGGATTTGATGTGTTTAAAAGATTCATGGAGTTTGTTCAAGAATGATTAAGTGACTATGCAAAATAAATACTATTCATTTATGTTTGGCGAGGTAATCTCATTCATACCCTCAGGCTCAGGAAAGACAAGTTAAGAATACATAGAGCACTTACACAGAGTAAGGGGATTTGAGGGTCACTGGCATCTATTTGAACATTGAAGTATCAGTGCCCAGGCCTAATGGCTTCATTAACCTTCTCATTCCATAATTCACAGATTAGTTATCGTGTTGTTGTCTCACTTACTCCTTTCCTCTGGCTAAAACTATGATGTCAGCCCCACCACATTACTACAACAAGTTTTATTTCCGTGTTCTAGATTGCTTTCATTGATGCTGGTAGTACCTTTTAAGTCGTCCTCTTATTCAAATCTCTCACAGAGTATCCTCTTTCTATTCAGTTTCTACTGCTGGGGGTTGATTTAAAAAAATTGGAGGAATAATTAAACTGGTATAACTAATAAACAGTGACATAATTGGTAAGAAAAGTGATAGAGCAAAAGAAAAAGAGGTAGAGGAAGAAGGGAGAAAAGAGTGCTCAGATGGTAGCAAACAGATTGCTACAAGGATACAGAGATGCAGGAAAAATGACCCATGACAAAAGGAAAAAAAAGATTACGAAAGAAGGACCTAGAAGCTAGAGAATGTGAAGACAAGATCAACTGAAAACTCAGTAAAGAGAAGCTCAAGTATGAGCATATTATGTAGGATTGATCCAGTTTTGAAGATTAAACAAAAAAAAGTGAGAGGAAGAGGAAACTAAATATTCTGGAGAGAACAGCAGTTCTGAGGTTCCACAGACATCAATTTCTGGGCCACTGAACTTAAAATTTATATGTAGGGGAGACTAGAGAGTAAACAAAAAGTTTGCTGCCGCAAATTAATTCATTTGCTCACATAAAAGGGAAATTAAAAAATTAAATATCTTACAAAAATTTTAAATTTATTCCAGCTAATGAGTTCTTGGCTAAGTTAGAGGCCAAGTTAAAGTTTTTTCAACTCTTTATCTTATACTGCTTTTCAGTTGTTAAAGAAGTTATGTGGATAGTCCTGGTTTTATTCATTTTTATATACTTTGTCAGGCTCCCAACAGTTCACTCTCACAGTCTGTGTAGGATAGAACAATCCACAAGGGAAATAATCCTGTATCTAATTAGTGACTTTCACTCAAAATTAATTCACAGTGGTAAGAAATATTGTGTCAGTCTCTAAATATTTCTGAAATAATACTCTTAAACTTCAGCCTGTTACTTTAGCTGCTTAAGACATTCAATTTAAGTAAAAAGTTTGTCCTCAGTGCAAGTGCAGCTTATTGGTATGAATCATCTCTAAAACTGTTTGGGAACGTGTTAATATTTTTCCCCTAAGAAAATGTCATTTTGGCAAAAATAAAACCTTTTTGGAAGAACATTTTCATTGGAAAAGTATTTCTTAGATGCAGATGACAATTTCTAGCCTAATCTGTGGAAAAATAGATCCGTCTTATGCTTCCTAATTGTCCATAAGACTCCAGTCAGGTTGGTAAAACACTGGATTTCTACACTGTAGTAAACACCACAAATACTGGAGTGATCCAAGCAGTGTGAGATACATTCTCCATAGGTGTGATCTACCATGTGGGTCTTCAGACAGAGCCATTAACAGCACTGCAAGCAATACAAGGTCTTCAGCATATAAATATAAAATACAAATATACATTAACAGAATCAGTGAATTATTACTTAACTGCAGCTTGCTGGAAAGAAGTTTTCTTTGTTAGTCACTTTACTGAGATCAAAATTTCAGCTTTCTGGAAGAAATAGCTAAAGCAAATACATCATGGAATTTCTGATCGCTATTTGGTAGAAAATGTAGCTGCCTTCTTTCCTCTAATCATTGGGTTCTTTAATAAAACTATCTTTGATTTACCATGGTTTGCACTTTTAAAGTAATTTACTTAAAAATTAATTGTCTGAGAGCAGTGCTTTCTACATAAAGAAGAATGCTAAAAGGGGAAATTAAACTACATCTTTTATCAATCTGTATGATAGCACATAACCACAAGAATACTCTGAAATGTATTTATTCTTAACAAGATGAAAATTTTGTTTTTCAACAGCTCAAAGTTTCCATCAAGCAAAAATACTTTAGGAAATAATTTTGTTGTTGTCAAAACTTGCTTTCCATCAGAAATCACTGTTGAGAAAAATATTAAATTTTTCCTATTTCTAAAAATAGTATTAGAATAACCTGAAATTTTAGTACTAGGAGAACCTGATTTTTTTTCCAATAGCTAATTCAGACCTTTTTCTTTGGAAAGTTTACTTTCAAAACATGAAAAATAATCTGGATACTTGTATCAGCACAGTGTTTCATGTCAAAAGATTCAACAGGTTAATGAATTTCAACCAACTACTTGAACAGAAACAGTCTATGTATAGCAGTAGAGTAGCAGCTGCTCTTCTATAACTTTTCTTTCTCATCCTTTCTTTAATGAATTGCTGTCTGTGAACCTCCAGTTTTTAAAAATGTGTCCTAATGATTACTTAGTCCTGTACGAGCACCTATATTCATAATTTCTAGGTTGTTTAGTTATCTTAATACCTTGCTATGCTAAACAGAAATGTTCAGTTTGGCCTTGATCCTGCTTCCTGATTCTTTTATTTTGCCTAATAACCTCATGATATCCAAAAAAATGATAAAGGGTAAATTTTCATATAGCCCTTAATGTCTGTCTCTTGCTTGAACTAGAATATTTCTACAAAAAACAAAATAATCATTTATACTGAGAGTATTTATGCCAGTTAAAACAAAATACACCGCTGCCGTGGCAAAGAAACCTATATTCATAGAACTTGGAATCTACAGATCTTCTCAGTCAGAATATTAATTTCAGTGTTTCTGTTTAGCTTCACTGCTTCTGCTAGGAGACTTTTCAGTGAAGTATAAAGGATCAGCCATGACCTATAAAATCACCATTGGTTTTCACCTGTACAAAGTGAGACAAAACTCAATTACTGATCATCCTTTTAGTGACCAGGCAGTTGGGGTTTATTCTGTAAGCTTTATTCAATCAGTGCCAAGCACGTGATCAGTATAAATAATAATCTCTCCCGTGTGAATGCTGCTTCTACTGGCATTCTTATCAAGGTCTGTGTTGAAATTTGTCCTTGGAGTATCTCTAGTTCCAACTATCAAATCATAATTTAGAAATCATGGAATCATATAATTATCAAAATTGTAGATAACACTTGGCAGTGTGAAAGAATTGATTGCTGATGTTTTCCAAAGGGAAGTAGAAAAAGAATGCATAACTATGTGAACTGTTCCATTTAAAATATATTGGAAAAAAAATTGTTGACATGGCAACCTTTTTCCATTGACAGGAAGGAAAGATGAGGATGAGAAACATATGCAGTAAAAGATACAAGACTTAGAGGCACAAGAGGAATGTAAAAATGGCCAGTATATTTCACACAACTAATCAGGAAAATCGCCAGGTTAATCTTTCTTCCCCTCTTTGTCCCTTAATGAAATCTCATTTGTTTTTGAGGGAAAATAGCTTTGTAAAACAGTTTCACATCCAGACAGAAACAAAGCCAAGGGTGAATACAAAGCTTTAGACATAAAATGCAGATGAAGGAAGGTTCTGTTTTAGAAATTCGAGCCAACATCCTTCTTGCCAATCTTTTCCCTTCAGTCTTGCTCTATGACTTTCATATTGTCTGGAAAGAAAAGTAACATTTTGTGTTTTTTCTTTCTGTTCATACTGAGTCATACGGTTACCAAGCATCTGTTGCAGAAGTGAGGCACATTTCTAACACTAAGAGATGTTTCTAACCTGTTAGAATTTCTGATGGTGTTGCCGTCAGTAAATTTGTGAAATCTGTGACTTTATGCCTTTCCAGTCTCACTGAGTTACACCTTTATGAAGTTTCACATAAACCTCAGTTGAAAATCTATTGTGTTGTTTCAGTGCACTTGTTAGTAAATAAGACCAGGTATTCTCACACTTGATACAAACATAACTAACAAATTGGACAAATATATGATAATTTAAGGCATATTCAGCATTAAAAATATCTGTATTAAAATGAGAATAAATGTTTTCCCACTGGAGGAGCTGAGGTTATTTAATTACTCTCTGATTTTTTGGAAAGAAATGAAAAGAAGTTACTTATAAGACCTTTGTCTCTACCTAACTACATAACGTGCAAAACAAGAAAGACTGTCGATGAAGTTGTTACAGCTATTGTTGAAACACTGGGCTGGGATTATGCACATAGACTATTTATCCATAGCTCAGATGATCTCTGGTCAACACCCTAACAGTTCTGAATTCCATTCTAATTCTTCCTGGACTATATTTAAGTGTATACAATTGGTTTGGCTAACTAATGGCTGAAGCGTTTGCACGGAGTTTTAAAAGCCAAGTGTTGCAGTGCCCACAGCTCAAAAATGCAATGTGTCTGTCTATGTAATCTGTAGATTCTGTCTTTTATTAAAGGGGATTAATAATGATATCTACTTCAAAGGTATGTTGGAAGAGTGAATACAATAAAGATGAAGAAATGTCCAGACATTTACTATCATTGGAATCATATGGAAACCTGACTGGCACAGGTTGTTTTAAAATAGTTGCTATAGTTGAATTAGCACTAGACATCTTCTTTAAATGAGCAAGTGCAAAGAACAGTTTAGGTCAAAGAGTTTGGTAGCTGTACTGAACAGACACATGTCCATTCCTTTTTTTTTTTATTTTGATTACTTAGCTGGATACTGCAAAAGGTCATATATGTACATAAAAATTTATTTACAATTTTATAAATGATTTAATTTCCTGACTCACTTGGTGAGGAGTGCCTGGAAGGGGTTGCATTTTAGATCGATGGTGCTAGTGACATGTTAATCTGAACAAAACTGCAGTGCCATTATTGTTAAAATAACAAGCAGTTGTAAGCTGCTGAACTCCTCCAGACTCTACTAGTTGGGGTTTTTTCTTACTGTTGAAAAGCTCAAGAAAAATGTCAGAAACCGGGAATTCATAATCCTGTGATCAAGGATTGCAAAATGTAATGGTAGTGTTGGAACACGAATAAGACAGAAATAGAAGTTACATAAACAGAGCTGACCTCTTTTTATCGGCGTTTACTAGAACAAATACCGTGCCTGAGAAAAGAACAGATAAAGTCAAAATATGACCAAAATAAAACTGCCATGCTTCAGTTAGAAGATACCTGGAGATAGACCTGTGGTTGGATTTTCACTCTGGTTCCTCAAAAGTGCTTTAGTGATAATGCAGACCACTTTAGGCACTTAAGCACCCATTTAGGCTACACTGATATCACAAACTGCCACCTTTCTCCAAAGCCCAGTACATTCTCTCTGTATTTCGGTTTCTGTCTACGAATTTGTGTTCACATCAGTTCTCATTCCAGCCCACTATTGTCTGAGCTGAAGTTCAGTCCCAAAGGAAGACTCCTAACCTTAGTAGGCTCAATTTTGAAGGCATGTTCTGACCACAAATATGAAAACAGATTAGAATAAAATTGCTCTAGGTATTGATCAACAATTTTTACTTTTAGCCATATTGTATGTGCAGAACACCTAGAAAGTTTTACAGTAAAAAGACTTTCTGTGGGATTAGTGACCTCAGATGAAATTCCTTTGTCAAATTAGGCAAAGTATAGATTTGAAGCTATGAGTCCTGAGTATTTAATCTGGTCCATTTGTTACACAAGAGCTCTGTGTTTCTGCTTATTCCCTGTTTTGGGTTCCCCTTCTGTTTGTACAAACACAAACAAGTAAAACTGGAATCTATCACCTTGCTTCCGGGGAAGGAGTGTACAATTTAGGATGGCATCATACTTCTTGGTCAGTTCAAGAGACAATTTTCATGATCCTTCTTAATGTGTATAATTAGGTAAAGTGTAGCAGTTACTGATTTCACTAGGTAATATCTGCATCAAAGTTACTGGACAACTGTATAAGTATTTCAGAGGAACTTTACATTAAAATATTCAGATTCATATCCATCTGCTTTGAAAATCAAATATCTTAGATCAAGTTTAAAGATAGACATGGTGGATTAGTAAGAGAATGTGAGAGAGCTGAGCAAGCAAGATGAACATAGATATTGGATTCAAAGCCATTAGTTCATTCCTCATAGGACCAGAACTGAAATTAGAATTAGCTTGCTGTGTTTTGTTGGATGCCTCTCTTGATCAATATTGAAAAGATAACCACGTTTTCAAAAATGACTAATTTCAAATAATTTTGGATAAAATACTGTGGGAGTGTTTGGGGTGCCTAAACAGAGATGTCTGCTGCCACTGATGCTATTCTTGGCCTTGTCTACAAGGGCACTTACCCATTAGCCATAACCTCAATATCAAATCTACTCACCTTTTATAGGCCACACTCTTCCAAAATTAATAATTCAACTTTATTTAGTGATGTGCCCATTTTCCTTCAATTACTTCAGTACTCTTTCCCTCTCCTTCCATATGCCTCTCCCTCAATCTGGACATATTTCTCTTTGATGCTCTCTCAGGTGTGATAGTAGTTTAATATTAATCCAGAAATTTGAAACACTTTTTTCTAGAAATTGAATATGTTGATAATTTGTTCTGTCTACACCTTCTACATTTCAATTGGTTTTTTTTTCTTACTTCTCTGACCAGTGTGTTCCATAATGAAGCCTTCATTCATAAATAGATATATTGGTGTTAGACAGTAATAGATAACCAGGCTATGCACCCATAGTGCTGTCACATATATTATCTATTATAATGATAATAGATAATATATGAAATTATTATAAAATGAAGTTATTTTTAAATATTGAAGAATAATTTCATTAAGCATCTCCTGGAGCTGCTCTAAACTAGGATTCTGGGGGGAGCAGAAAATGGCACCTAACACTATTTGCCTGGCATCAAGCGTAGTTTAAATCCACTGAAATTACACTTCTACAAAATTCAATCTCTCTATGACCTTCTATCTAATGTCTTTCCTCTTCAAGTCACCCTCCTTCCTTCAGGAGGAGACAAACACCAACAAAACAAACATCTTCTCAGAGCAGCTCACAGAGAAAACCATTTATAGTGACCTTTTCTGAACTTTACTAGCATTCACTGGAGATACAAAATATCTGGAGAGAAACTCGATGTGAAAAGTTTCTCTGTTTAGGATAGAATTTTGGCTAGAATAGCTCCCAAACTCCATAAGGGAAGATCCTGTAACATTGCCTGAAGTATTGAAAAAAACTGGCTTTGCATTTACTACCCAGACAGAAAGAAAAAATTTCATTTAAAATGTCATGCTGAGTAAATAATTGAAGTACTTCATATTTCTGTCATTAACTTTTATGTTGTTTCTGATATTGTCCTATTCTAACAACATGCAGAATACCTCCTAACACAGACTGAAGTTTAGTATGTCTGCATTTCTCAGCTGATAACTGAATTCCATACTGGTGTACTGGTAAGAGTCAGATATGGATGTGACAGGAAATTATTTAGATGTCCTTGAGAAGATCTTATTTTAGAAACAGCTGATGCTTTGGAAGGAGCATGGAAACAGGCTAGACTATAGGAAAAGGCTCTTATTTTGTTTAAAATCACTAAATATTCAGATATTTAGACAAGCTAAGCAGAAGTGTTTTAAGACAGCAGTATCCACTTTAAAATAATTTGCTGAATTCTAGTGCCGAGATCCCACAAGTGATTCCTGAAGTAGAATGAAAAAGCCATTTTTTAATGAAAAAATGCAAAACATGCATTTGCATTGCTTGATGGAGGACAGTATGAAGGACAAATGGGACACATGGAGTCTTATATGTTACTGCATTTACAGTTCAAAGGAACATTTACATTTTTTTCTTTTTTTTTTAAGGTACTGTTGGCTGTTGCATTAACATCAAGACACAGTTTCAGCCTTACTTATAATTTGTTATTGTGTTGGATACAAGCCTTGTTCCACCATATTTCATATATTACATTGTTTTAGAGAGCAGGGACATAATGTTTTAATATTCTGTGATAAGTTTCAATGATTCAGTAATATTTGCTAGAGATAAATACAAAATTCATTTTCAGTCCAGTTTTTATTACTAATCCACAAATAACAGAGATGTGTTGGCTAATCCAAGCAGCTCTGTTTCAGATTCAGATACCTTTGGAAAAGGAATTATTTTCCATTTTTAGCTTAGAGTTATGTTCTCTGAACCGATTCTTTTCCATGGAAAACATTCATTGGTTCATTCAATGACTGAAAAATACACCTACACATGCCTGTTCTCTGATGTTCTTTTTAGTGAATCAGGGTAAAACAGCATTTTAATTCAAGTGAAACATGTTGACATCAAACTCTCTCAGCAAAAATTTTACAGCAAATACTTTTCATTAGTTGAGATTATCAGCTATTTACTTTGGGTTTTTTCCACAAAATCTCTCCATTAGTATTTGAAGGAGCAAATTGGCTACTGGAAATTGCTGCCAAAGGCTACTTTTTGCAGAAGTTGGTTTGAAATTAAAGGCAGGAAATAAGATAAAAAAATCTTTGAAATGTGCCTAGTGCTAACACAAGTTTTATAGGTAAATAGAAGATTATACTTTCTGAAGAGTCAGCTTTCACTTTCCCTGATTCTATAAGTTGTCTGCACATATGTGAATAGTAGTATTATATCTCCTATTATATTTTATTACGTACACACATGCACTATCTTAAATATAGAGTATATAGATTATTGCTGTAGACAGCTGTATATCCATAATTAATAGACACATTTTGAAGTTTGACCATAATAATTTACAAGTTGATACTCATCATATCATGCTAAGTAATACTAAGCCAAAATTTATTATATTTCTTGCAGAAAAGCAACACGTAGTAAGTAATATGAAAATTGATAAACAGCAAAAAACCCCCAATCTGATGTCAATATAAAATGAGCAAAAAAATGTTGCAGTCCTTAATTTTTGTAATTTCGACTGATCTCAGTAAGGATCATGAACTACGGTACAGAAAGACATTCCATCCTTTTCCTGAGATAACAGTAATGTAAACAGACGTATATACAGCCTTGGGAAAAAAAGTGAATGCCAACTTCTCACTGAATGCTGGGCAAGAGCTGCCAGCAGCAGTGTCACTTAGCCTTTCAAAATGTACAGCTATTAAAACATCTCCAAATCATCCACAAAATACTGTAACCTTAAGGATTTTCAGTGATTACAAATCTAGAATTAGACTCTCAATGTCCACTGGATAGTACTAGAAGTTAAAATATGAATTGAATTGGGCTGTTGGATGAAAAAAACACACTTGGGCATCAATTTTGAAAGGTATGTGTTTATACACATTCACGTTTTCATACTGTATCAAAAACCAAAAAAGAACTGTGTACTTGCTCCTGTTTCAAAAGCTACTTTAAAATGAGACATAATATTTTGCTAGAACTATTCTAACTTTTGCTTAAAGAGAATCTCTCCTCCCAGCATGCAGCAGGCATCTTGTTTCTAGACAAAGATGATTTTTCAGACCATCTTGTCAAATCCAATCTTTTCATTAGGCAGAATAAAGACACATTCATTACTTTCAAGGCTTTATGGTTCACTCTTGAAATTTTAGAAGAGTTGAATTGTCTGAATTTGGGAATTACTAATAAATGGATTAAGCAATTCTGTCTTTTTTTTTTCCAGAAATGATAAGGATTATGAATTAAAATAAAAGAAACACTATTTTACAATATTTACACCATTAAAAATTAACTTTACTATATTAAAAATACCACAGTTTATAAAATTTAATCCGAAGGTTCCTAGAAATTTGAAAATCACTACAGTCTTTAGTCTAAAAATAAGTTTTATGTGAAGTATTATTTTCAGAGATTAATTAGATATAGAGTTAATCTTATATAGCTTTTCATTTGAAAGAATACTTCTCTGTCTGATTAAATGCACCACTGTCATCTTGGAATGCCTAACACATAGGAAATTGTTCCTCGTATCTAAGTTTTCTGAGAGATGTGCCATAAAAGATTCATAATTTAGGGAAATTGGGATGTTGTCTTATATCAGCAACTTTGGCTTTAGTGAAATGAGAATTATGAGTGGTGTAAAATCTATGGAACTACCATTTAGCTTTTTCTCATACTCTTCACATATTTTTTTGTCACATACACTTTACATAAATAACAAAGTAGTTCTAGCAGAATGTTCAAGATTTACCAGTACAGTTAATGGTTAAATTTAAGCAATAATTTTAAGCACACACCTCTAGAAATGATCTGAAGGGCTTTTTTGTAAAAAATATTGCTATTTTTGTCTTTTAAGGAAATACTTTATCAAAAATTATGAATACACAGTTTCTACAGCACATGAAAATAGTTAGTTTACATATAATTTGTCACTTTATTAAATTAAGATTTTATTCCAGTTTTAAAAGTTCTCCTTAGCATCAGATCCCATACTCTAAGATAGCTAAAAAGGAATGTGTACTTGCTCCTGTTTTAACAGATACCATGGACTGGGTCATTATGTCATACTAGTCATAACAGAATTATTCTAATTTTTGCTTAAAGAAAATCAGTCTTCCCAGGAGGATTTTCTTAGGTGGCAGACATCTCGTTGTTTGTCTAGAGGAAGCTAATTCTTCAGGTCATTTTGCCAAATCCAGTCCTTTCATGGGTCATAAGGAGACAAACTGTCAAATTTTATAAATAAACTGCTGGATTACTTCTAGCTTCTGAAAAAAAGCCAAAAGGCAATGCACTCAGACATTAAAACGTTTTGAGAGAAAAAATTAGTAGATACAGGAAGTAATTAGAGTGTCTGATAAACTACAATATCTACAAAAATATCCTGCCTGTTCCAGGTTAATATTTTCAAGAGTAAGTGATTAAAGAACTTGTCAGTCTTTAATAATAACAGCATCCAGTCAAGACATTTTTCCATGTGTATTAAATCTATTCAGCAAATTTGTTTGCTGAGCCTGACATATTTCATATGCATATAGATGTTATGTCAAGTATGAAATAGACAAACTTTGTAAATAACATAAGAGAGAGATGATAAATCAACTCTTTAAACAGACTGAGGTTTCTAAACAGGCCAGTGGATAATTATGTGGGATATGCATCACATAATTAATGTGAAGCTCACACATTTGGCATGCTAACAGTCACAGTATCAAAAATACTCATTTTGCTTTCAGGAAAGTAACAATTCAGATACATTTTGTCCAGATTCAGAGTGTGATAAAATGTCCATTAATAGTAACAAAATCTGTTGATTGACTTAACTGATTGTCTATCAGGTTGCTAAGTTAAAGTTTACATCTACTGTAGTAAAAATGAAGTTTGAAGTGCAATTTTACCCTATGAAATATTATATTTGCTTTGTTCATCACCATCTACATTACTTTAAATAGCAGAAGAAGCTGCTTGATTTTCTCCAAGAAAATTCTTATTGCTGGAGAGTAGAAAATGACAGGTATACTGAAAAGAAACCACTGAAATACTGTTCATTCTTCCTCACTTAACACAATGGTTGAGTTTGAAGGAGTTACAAAACATTTTGGAGTTCCCTCCACTACAGAATGTTTTTTAGCTGGAATAATATAGTGATGTTAAATCAGGCCAGATAATGTTTCTAAGAAACAGCGATTCTTTCTTCGAATAAGAAGAGCTCATATCTTCAGCACTAAAATTTAAGAGAATAATTTTCAGGAAGTTGCTTATCTAGAAGTAATAATTTAGATTCTGCTTTCCCTTTTTTAAATTTGTGATTTGATTAAGTGAAATTTGGATGACTTTGGTATAATTGAGAGTAGAATTTGACCTAGCTGGATTTTTTTCTACATTGCTGAAATTTTGGCTAGTCTCTTATAAACAACAAGAAAAATCTAGGGAGTAATAATACAGATAGGAACACTGAAAGTTTCATAAATCATGCAACTTCAGTCTGTATTTTAAATTTGTTACTTCAGATACTGTTTCTCACTCAGATAAATTGTTCTCTTCCCACAAAGTTAAATTTAAAGATTATGGTTAGTACAATATACAATCATTATCTGTAAAGCACATACTATAATGAGATCTAGAGGTCCAAGAAATTATGTCATCAAATTACTGAAGATATTAAACATCTGTGTTAGCTATGCAAAGTTTATCAAGAAGCAGTCTCTAAATATAAAATGGAAATAGATCAGATTCAGGACAACATGTACCGAAAAATTTTAAAATCTATGTTCCCAATAAGAAGGTAAGATACTTAGGCACATTGCCAAAAAGCAAATTATGTGTCTAGATAGGATTTAGGTACCTAAATAATTCTCAGAATTAGATATTCTTCTGTGGAAATAAATCATAAGGCTCAAGATACAGAAATTTTTAATTTAAATATTAAAATCTGATGGTATTTAAGTTAAATTAATGATCATCTGTATGACGCTTTGGGGAATCTTGGTAAAATATTATGAATTTTTTGGACACTGTCAGGATGAGAAGTATGTCAGAGCTTAAACAAAATTAGGCTATAATCTTTGGAAGTAAACTTAGACTTTGTTTTTTCCCTCATTCCTCCATCTCTCTTTATAATTCATTAGTATACTGCATTCCTGATGTGTATTGAACTGAAATAAATTTTTGTGCTAGAGCTTCCAGATCTTTTTAAACTTCAGAATGTTTCCTTTTCTCATGATGAAGAAATATCTACTTACAGATCGATCAAAGGGCACTCTGTTTTCCATCACTACACTGGTTTAGCTGACTGCTCCCTTTTTATGTGTGGAGCACATATTGCTTCTAGTGCCTGTTTTTCTTTTATCATAAATCCAAGTCCCGATAGGATAGGAAGATATTTGTTCACATTACTTATGTTTTCAAGTAGGAACATGAAGTTCAAATTCTGAAATATGTTTGAAAAGAAAAGTCAGAGCTGTTGTTATTAGAAGGAATTCAAACTTCTTGTAACACTGACATGAAACATTGCACTCGTTGCTATGGGAGAAGGTCAGTAGTTCAGATAGAATCTGTATTACGGACAGTTCCAAAAATGAAACTAAAGGAGCACTGATAATATGCTTTTAAAGCACCTTTCCTTATGCTCACTTACATGTTATTCATAAAAGCGTGGTGGTCTTGCATCATAGAGACAATCAAGGCAAAGATTTTTAGAACAGCTTTATCATAACATGTATTAAGGAGTGAAATGAATATGTAGTCCAAGATTTCATAGTCACTGCTGATTTTTCAGGAAGTGTGTATAACAAAAAGAGGCTATTAATGGAGGCATATTTACTTTTAATGGATGGGGTCCTAACAGGAGAGGATAGGCACTCACTGAAAAGCACTCAAGTGTTACAGACAAAGTTATACCAATGCAATCTTAGTAACGAGAGAGTGTGCAATGCCACTGCAATGATTGGATTACAAATGTGATTTGATCATATTATTAAATAATAAAATGAATTAATGATGTTTGTCCTTTCTTCTTAGGAATATGAAACAACTCTTAAAGTTATAAGATCATCTCCATTCTTGGACCAAGAGAGAATATTTTAATTTTTCATTCTCAAATGTGATATGAACTTTTAAATATCTACACTAAGTTAAATGTTTTGCCTTCTATTTCCCGGGGAATTATTTGAACAACAAGAGTAATATGTATTGCAACATGCTCAACACAGGCAATTGCTATGTTTTGTTGATTTAGGGTATTCATCATATGTGAACGTTTAATTATGCCTGATATAAACATCTCTGTCATAAAGAGTGGTGAGACACAGGCCAAGATTTCCTAAGCAGTCAAGCCAAACCACTCTTGTTCACTTACCTGATGTTATGACATCATAACCTACATCACAGACTGCCCTCCTGTGCGTGTGCAGTGATATGCTGCACCACCAGTTTTCTGAGTACCAGCCCACCACCTCCCCTTGGATAAAATCATTGTATTGATAACATTTTTTGTCAAAGAGTAAAAAGATATTATATTTGATATAATGTTATAAAAGATTAATTATTTTTATGGGAGGTATGATTCATGTTACATTAACCAACATAATTATGTGGGTAGTTGAGGTGCAATAATTGTATACATGACTAAGCTAGTTTTAGTACCAACTGAAAAGTCTTATTAATTACTACCAAGAACCAAACTGTTGGATAACATAAGTATGACATTAATGTCTCTGTGTTCCAAGATTAATTTAAATGGAGAGATTATCGCTCACATTCTTTAAAACCCCATTATAAAACTTGAACCCAATTATCCAAGCATCAGTCAGCTTTAGGCTCATGTTTTCATTTCTGTGTACTAATTGTTGAATTCTTTTACTGATAAAATACATTCATTGTAATTTATCAAAATCCCGAGTTCTCAATATTTTTATTAATTTTTTGGCAAGTGGATAAAACAGAATTAAATTTAACTAAGAATTTTTTAGACTAGTTAAATGTGAGCCTAACCAGTTACTAGTAAGTGACTGGGTTTTTTGTCTTGAAATCAATGAAATGGATCTCACTGCTAAACACTGTTTGGATTTACATGTGGCTTGGAATGTTTGATGGTACACACTCAGTGCATGAGCAACACAGTCGTGGAGCTAGGTCTGGATCCAGAAAATTTTAAGCATTTCTTTTTTACTGTCAAAATATCCAGCTGTTATAGACTATGTCACACATCCAGTATTACTTAACAATGCAGAATTAGGTGGAAAACTGTAGGCAGATAATTGAATGAAGTTGGGAAGATACTCTATCATGTCTAGGTACCGTGACTATCAATAATAGCAAAAAAAGAGCAGCATATGCATTATCTTATGCCAGCAGCCAGTGTACACTCTTCTCAGAGCCTTAGTTTGCTGTTTTCTTGCATGTCCTAAAGCTTGAGTTGCTGGTGTTTTGTGTTTTGTTACCTATATGAAGCTCTAGGGTGTATATAGGAGTCATGACTTCCCATGCCCATGGAGAGCCCTACCAGGACTGTTATAGCACATTCATTGGATAGGGGACTACAGAAGGTGGAATGGCAACACCAGAGATCACTCTGTTAATGGCTGAGGCTGCTTTCACCCTGAAAGGGTTTTTTCCCAGATGTGGATTCATACCCGAAGGAAGATATTAATTTCAGCCCCATAATTTATTAAAAAATCCGGACTAATTAAGTCAGGTGCCGAGCTATTCCCAGCACTATACTGTTGCTTCTGACATGCAAATTAATAACTCTGCAAGGCACTGCACATTCATACATGCAAAGCTTAGAAGACATCTCTCTCTTATCCTGTCAATAATTTAAGTGCTAGTTTAGAAGAGAGTCCAGAGCCCTGGAGCTAGGTGGGCCTGAGCTTTTCTCATTTAAAAGGGAATTTTAAATTAATTAACACTTAATTTGACTTAACACTGAAGTCAAAACATGCTCACAAACTGCTTTTTCAACTACTTGTTAGCCAAAAAAGGTCTTTCCTGGAGATTAAATACATGTTTACTGATATCTTTTCCCAGCTCCTAAGATATGGCTTGCTCAATTAAATTTCGGCCATTTCTAAGTAACTTAAAGCCCTAATTTCTCACTGCATAGCTATCTTCATTCACAGAAGCTTAAATATTCAGTGATTTTAGGCACTGTCAGGGTTAGACCCTGAGACCAAAATTTTGGAGTAAAATTCAACCAAAAGTTTAAATACAAAACTAGGTCATCTGTGATCTTTGTATACTCTTTCTATGAATCCAGCCCATAAATAACATTTTATCTTGCAGTAATTAATAAAACTCAATGAGTTGGAAGCTACTGACCTCACTCTAGTTATTTCTTTTACAGTTCTGCTTGTTTATCTTTCGCCAATTAGTCTTAAGTGCAGGAAAGAGTAGGAGGATTAAAAATCCATAAGCTTTCATCCATTTGGGCCATTTCATTACCAACCGTAGATGTCAAAGAAATTTTCTTTGTTACAGGTAGAAATGATTTTTTTTCAGAGAGTTTCATTAGAGTTTGCTTTCTATTTTACTAACAATTTTCTCGTATTCTAAACCAGAAATTTTCAGCTAAGGTCTGAAATTTATTACAAATTTATGTGGCATTAAACGACCATTACTCAAAGATAATACATGACCTCATTAACAGGCCTTTAGAAGGTGACATTGGAGTCGCGCACTTGCTTCCTGCTAATGCAGGACTCTGGCCAGCAGAGGTCATAGCGAGTCAGTGGGATTTTGTATTCCCACTTTCCTTGGTATCTCCGCAGGTAAAGTTTCCAGTAGAAACTGAAATAATGCTTCCAACAAAAATATCTCATGGCTGCGAAAATATTCCTAGCATGAACTGAGCACTTTCTTCCACAGCTGCAGGTTGCCAGTTATTAGTCTGCACTCCGACAGTAGTGTCTTGTTATTGTGGCAAAATCCATTTGTTAGGCTTTGCTTGACTCCATTATTAATGACAAGCTCTTCTCCATGATTGTCCATCCACACAGCTCAAACAACCTCACTGGCAGGCGCCAGTTTCACAGCTCACAGAAGACAAGCCCATGATAATGATGACTTTCTCAGAGCAGCACAAAGGCAAGAGACACAACTAGGAGTAGAACTTTGCCTCTCGGACCATAAATGAACATGTAAATCAGCAACCCACGCAAGTTTTCATCAGACTGCACAGCCTGGGTGGTTTGCCTCAAGCACCAGAAGAAAGAAATAATCTAGGACTGCATAAGCATTGGAAGATGTTATTCCTTTTACAGCAATAGCAGAGAATGCACTGGGGGAGGGATGGATTGATCAAATGCATGGAACCGTACCAAAACCAAAACACTTACACAAATTATTTCACAGTGGAGCAAATGCAAGGATAGTGGGATTGCATATTTCTCTTCACAGTTCTAGAGTAGAGCTCAGGAGCCCAGGACAAAGCAAAGGTAACGGCTAGATCATTAATTCCAGGAGGCAGCTGGCAGGAGCTATGTCAGAAAATGAGAGAAGAGAAAAAATGAGGATATAAGCTGATAAAAGAAAAGGAAAAATAGGCATCCGTGACCACTCCTGACTGATGATCAGGGGAAAATCACCTGGAAGTATTTTGGACAGCAAAGTAAGAAACAAATAACGTCTGGAATGGAGCGGAAGGAATGTCTCCTACTTGTTTTTAAAAATAAATTGGTACATACTATACTTATTTGTCCAGTCACATTTAAATCTTGCTATTTATATTAGGTACTGCACCATCTCTAAAGACTCAAAATGTTATTTTGAACATACGCAACAGCAAGCTTTATTGCGATTAACTTAGCTCACCAGGATGACCTGTGGCTGCAAGATGTGTTTACTATTTCTTCAACCTATGAGAGAATTCACATGGCAGTAGAGCAGCCTAGTCACTCAGAAACAGGCAATGAAGGACGAAGAAGTTTAAGATGGTTATGGTTCTCATTCTCTTTGATAGAACTCATTGTATATCCAGGAAAAGAGAAAAACTACTTTTTCTACCCGGTTTCTGATTTTTTTAAACTTTTTTTTAAAACTGTTTTTTGGAGAATCTTTGCTTTCATGCCTTCCCTGTTGCCTAATAGTTAATATAATTTTTGCTTTCTTTTCTTGCACGCCATATGTGGGCTACAGCATGCGTTAAATACTTCTGGATTTTGACTAATATAAAAGATACGGATCTCAGAAAATGTCAGTTATGGTTGGAATTCAGTCTGGTATTAACTGGTTGAAACCCATACCAATCTCAAGGATTTCTTCTGAACGTGAAGTTCCCCCTTTCCTCTCATCTATTGACCTGCAAAGCACCATTCACATCTTGTTTATCTAAGACCTTGAATCATGTTTATTTACAGAAGCTTAATTTAGGAGCTATTACCTTCAAGTGGTATGGACCAACCTATAAAATATTTATTCTTACTATATGGTCTATATACTATTTACTGTACGCTGTAAACGAGATACTATATTCTGTACACTTTATGTCCCATATACATTACGAAATTATTAATTAATATTTTATATGTGTATCTGTAGTGTTAATGACATACACAATGTGTCAATGAAACAATGGCTTTTTGGTATTAGAAATTTAGAAATGCATGTGAATCATTTTGCGTGCAAAGGCTTCCATTGAGTGCTGTAATCAACAGAATCCAGATTTAGGCTCCTACAGCAAAAAAAAAAATCACTTTCTCCAATATAGAATTTTTCCTATAAGAACCTGTTAAGTTCAGAACAGAACACCAAGGGATGACATTTCATATTCTGGTGTTTTTAGACTACAGGACATATCATCTTATTACATGAAAAGAAAATACACAAACTTCCACGTAAAGAAAATAAATCTGTAAATGGATAACACGATCGATTCAACAAATAACAGTCCAGTACAAATTGTTTCATGTTTGGTGTACAGCCAAAATGTGCTGAAAGTATGTACATTATTTCTGGCAAAGTTTGAATTCAGCTTGGAGCATGCTACTGGTTGCTTACTTTTCTCTTACCACAGTTCACATAACTACTGCATGCACTGAGCATAGCAGATAACATAATGAACTGTAAACTGTATTGCTTGCTTGTACCCCTGCTAGAGAAAAAAAAAGGGATCTGAGAGCACTTGGAATGTGTGGGGTTTAAACTTCTTAGTCATTTTTGTGCAGTGCTGGCCTTTGTGGTGTTCTGGGACATGTTAGGATTCAATTAGCAGGAGTCTGCTTTGTTTTCATTTTTAGTATAATGCAGAAGCATGCCACTATCTAAATAAAACTTTAGTATAAAAATAACCTCTTTCATAGACAAATGATATGAATGTTGGAGAAGAGTAAACGAAAGGAAAGAAGGGAAAGGATACTGAACATAGAGAATAACTTCAGGAAACTCACTTCTATGGTATGGAAGCATTTTTGTTTCTACTGTGTGTATTAGGTCCCTTCTGAAACGTCTATTCTTTTCCTCTGGATAGTAAAATTATTTGAAGTACAGAAAGTACACTTTATTTCTACAGATGGCATGGTACGTCAGAGCCCTGTTCAGACTGGGACTGAAAAATATTTCTGAAACAAAAAAATAGATTTTTACTGGAGATTACTTCTAACTATATGGAAACTAATTGTCTTTAGGTAGTCTTTTGGATTTCCTTCTTGAAAAACAGACATTTATTTGTAGCCTGAAACATCATTTGAATAGTAAGCACTTGGATAGATTTTTAAATTTCACTTAACTTATTTTCCATATTTCATTTTCTTCTGAGATTCAATGTGAGATTCTTCTCAGATTCTGTACTAGAAGAAATTACGAGGCATTTGAAGGTAATCTCTAAAGTGCTTAAAGAGGTACCAGTATACCTTTGTATCAGTTTGACCTACCACAGTTTTTAGTATCATTAGTCAGCAATGATTCTAAAGCAATTAGGTATAAATAAAAGGGCAAAAGGACAGGCTTCTCTGGCACTTCTCGTAGATTACATAGCTGTAATGACATTCCATTAAAGATTACAGATAATATGTAAGAGACACTTAAAAACTCCTGCTTTGGTTAGCAAGAGAATTAAAGATGTTTGCTTACAAGCGAACTCAATTAACTCAGAATATATTTTCAGTATGGACTAAACCCAGCTGTGTTTCTACTGTGCTAAAAGTGCCTAGTGGTCAGCTATCTTTACTTACAAAAACACCCATTTCCCAACAGTTACCACATTGTGGGGTGTAAGATAATGCCTTTTACCCTTTCATTATTTCAGATACCACTGTGTACTGACTTGGTAAACGCAGACTTTTGGTGTTCAGCTGAGCTGTCTAAATATTTAACTGATTAAAAAATCATCTCTGTTTTCTTAGTTTAGTGGGGACTCTTAGCGGTGTTTAGTGTGTCACTCCTAATAAGTGAGCACCCCGAAAATTTCTCCAAGAATTTTGTGTTTGGAAAACCTGCCATCTTCAAAATGGGAAGAAACATTACAAACTCTAGAGCATAGTTACCAGCATCAATAAATGAACAAAATATGTATTAATATTGGGTCACCAATAATTTCCTGTCTAACTTGTGAGATGCAGACTTTAGGAGTCATTTCATCTAGTCAAACTATGCATGTTGTGAGTATTCAGCATCTATTTAATAAAAATTTTTAAAATAATATTCTTGCAAAAGACTACTCGCATGTATATGCTTTATGCGATATTGGTAATATTTTTGAAATATCGTAATGATCAAGTTTAAAGGTTAACCTAAGAAGTGTAAGAAATAGCTTTGCTTATTTCTGGATGTACTATATACAATTTATAAGAAATACCTTTTCCTTGAAATAGAATCTTTCTAGCAGTTTCTCTAAAACAAACAAAATTAAGAAAAAGACGTAAGCCAAATATAAAACATTATTCAAAAGTACAAATTAACATAAATACAATGTGAGAATTATTAAATGAGACGGTCAAATGTTACTTTGCAGAACCACTATCACAGTGACTCATGTCTGTTGTAGCTCCCCATTAGGAACGTTGGTCTTGTGGTTACGGCAGGGAACTGTGACTCAGCAGATATACATTTTTTCTCTGGTGCTACTAGTTTTCCTGTGTAATATCTAGAATGGAATTTAAGGGTAGATTAACAAAATCAGGCAAACACAAACACACTTGGTGCTACAGTGCTGAGCAGCTTTGTGCTTGACTCACTTCATTGCCCCCAGTTTCTACACAGTGCAGAGGAAATGTTCAGTCACACTTTGAGCAGAGAGGCTCTTCTTGCTGGCTCAACATAAACCTGAAAACAGGAATGTGGTTTAATTTAAACCCTTATCTTATATTTAGATGTTTCTCTTATTGTTGTAGACAGATGCCTCCTCCCATTCCAACTTTACGGTGCAAATTCTATTCTTCAGATAGCTGCCTGTATCCTTCCTTTCAAAACCTGTGTACAAGTGGTGATAGTGATGCCCTCTCACTTTTGCTTTTATACAGTACCTTACTGGTAAAGCACTCTCTGAAGATAACAAAGACCCAGATTCAATACACTATTTTGACTGAGAAAACTAAACCAAAGTTCCTTTAGCCTTTCAACCTCCCTTCTAATGACCAGCATAAGGCTCATGAAAAGATAAGTACAGTTTCTACCCCACACGTTTTAACTATTCTGTTATGGGGGGAGGGGAAGAAAAAAGTTGTTAACTAGATCAGAGAATGTCGCTAACGCAAGCAGGCCTTCTAGCCTAGTGGTGAAGGTCTTTAGCTAAAGGCAGCAAAATAATAAAAGACTTTATACTAAGACTTTATCCCTAGTTCTGTTGCCTGTGGAAGAGATTTCTTTCCCTATTTCCATAAACCTGGCCACTTTTGACAAGAAAGTCTACTGCCTAAAATGGGAGTGCAGAGGCTACAGCAGTGCACAGCACAAGTTACTGGGTTTATCACAGTCTTGCAGTCACACGTGCCCCTACAGAATATGGGTAGAATTCACAGATAGAAACTGCACTTACATTGCATCTTGAAAATAAGTGAGAATACATGATTTGTGATAGATTCAAACTGTCTCTTTAGGCTCTAGCGACAATGCTTTATCAAATTGTTATGGATTTCTTAAGTTTATTCTACAAAACATATGAGCTCATCAATGAGAAGCTTAAAGGTGGAAAGGGAGAAAATTGTGCAGACAGCAGTCTTAAGGTAAAAAGATAGGAACATCAGCTTCTAACTCCTAAAGTCCTTCTAACTCGGAACTAATTGGTAGTTGATATTAGATGTTTCTTAAAAGCTTGCAAAATATTTTTTTAATCACAGTATTTTGATTCATGCTGTCTTTAGCATGTAGCAGTACTTATATTCCTATGTTTTTTCTCTTCTTTCTCCACTAATTTTTTTTCAATAAATGCTCACTTTGTGCTGATAACTAAAAATCTCCAGTCGAGCATAGCTTTGCTGTAAGCAACAGTGGATTAATCTGACAGACAAAGAGTGCTGTCAATAATACTTCATTAACAGCATGGCAATAGACTTAAGTCTTCTACCAGAATAATTTTGACAACTCTTTACTGAATCTGAATTCTTCCATCAAAGACTCCATTTCAAAAGGTATGTTTGAGTAATGAAGGACACTCCACAAAACTGAACTATATCTGGTTCATAAAACTGAAAATTTATTATATCCATTGACACATCTGAGTGTTCTTTCCTGAGGACAATTTTTCTGACATTCTGCATTAAGCTGTCTGCCACACTTCTTTCATTATGTCTTAGTCAAATAACTGAATGTCCTTAGACACCACAGGAGCCAGTGGGAATGGGGATTGTGTTCTTTGAACTTCACAGAATTGCATGAGATTCTTTTAAAACTGGGCTCATTGTTTTCGTTGTTTATTACATCCAAATTAAGTGCAAAGTGAAGTGCAAAAAAAAGGAATGTACATAATCAATTTATTTATTTGGAAGTTTCCAAAGGTTGTTATTGTTTTAGAGAAGAGGTAGCTGCAACACTGAGTTTATTGAACCTCTGTGTTTTACTTCTCTATACTTTTTTTACATGATAATATTGTATATAAACTCCAACTTTACTAAATTTACCTATGCTTATGGTTATATGTTTCCTTCTTTGTTGCAAAATAAGCTTTTTTTCCCCCCAAGCACTTAATTTGTTGATTTTTATCTCCACTCAGCATTATCTCACACGTGTATCTTTTTTAAAAAACAAACCACCTTTGTCACGAGAGCTATGCTGTACATAACAGTGATAAGCTTCTTGTTGCTTAACACATGATCTGTTAATGAGGATGTACAGGTCTATAGATGACAGACAGAAAGGATCTGCAACTTTATTTAAGTATTGAAGACACGGGAAAGCATAATAATCTTATCTAGTACTGTGCAGCTGTTACTGTATTAAAGGTTTCCTTGCTACCCAGATCATTCAATCTGTTCTTATCTTTTTTGGGATGTTTCAGGCACACATCTTATACTTTGGGGGGGAAAAAAGGAATTTTTTTCCCCACTTTTTTCTATATGTCTGTCAAAGTAAGAATGCTGCAAAGACATAGATGTTTTCTGCCATTGCAAAACACTGCAAGTTTAAAGATTCAAGAGAGCTCTCTTTTGTCCAGCTGAATACTGTTGCCATCTAGACTGTGGTTTATAAAATTAGAGTAAACCACAAAGAACATATTTCTCCTTAAAAATCTACTTGGCAAATTATTACTTTTATAATTTTATAACAGCACCCTAAGTGTTATGAAAACCTAAAACCTAAATAATATGAAATGAAATAATATCATGCAGTTTGTTGACTCTTCATAGCATTTATCATTTTCACATGCGGTTCCTTTGCACTGCATTTGAAAACTGAACAGCAAAAAGTTCTTGTAAAGCTTGAAGGTTAATGGCATTAGTCTGGCCCTTGACTATAGGAAGCTGTCTATCTGATTTAAGCTGACAGATGTGCTTTTACAGCTGGAGCAATACAGAGATCTTTGAGTTTTGGCCTTCTGGGAGAAAGTAGTGGGTAAAATACCAAGAAATGCCACTGAGCGATTTTTCCACAAAAGATTGATCAAAGTTTGGAATGTGTCCTGTCCTGAGAAGCCCCAAGAATTCACAGGATTCTCTCTGAAACAACCTTTTTTGTTGACTAAAAGCTCAATTATACCAAAAAGAGTAGTGGAACTTTATGATTATTGTAGTATATGAATTAATTCGAACAATATTTATTAGTTTGATGGCTTTAGTATATTTGACAAACCCACTGAATAATTTCCCCCCATATAATCTTTTTCAAGATTTTTTTTTCTTTATTTAGAATGATTAAATACATGGGCAAAACTTTATTTTATTACATTTTTATGTTAATATAAGAGTAAGTAATATGCAGGTTTAGATGGGAAGAATTTGAAGTCGCAAAAAATGTCAAAGCATGCCTTTTTGTGTCCAAGTTTGTTTCCATCAAAGAGCTGTTATTTCTGCAAGGCTTTCTAATTGTGTTTCTTCTAAGAATCCTGAGATGAGTTCTATCTGATAATGGCTTATATGAATTAAGAAAATGACTCTTTAAAAACCACTTTTAAGAAGTAATTTCCTAGATTTGTGGAAGAAATCATACAACATGTGTTATATTACAACAGAAATGGTCTTGGTGACCCAGAAAATCTATTTCAGTCCTATCATATCCTAAATATGCATAAAACTGGCTCTGGCTTCAGAATTATTCATATCATAATGACTGAAATACTGCACATTTTATCTTCTCAAGAATAATTTTCAATATATATTTTTTGCCTATCTAGGACTATTGTGAGAGAACCAATGATTACAACATACTTGGAACTTAATGGATTTGAGAGTCATTTCCTCATTCTCTGTAGAAAGTGAAGAAAGTGGTACAAAAAGTGCTACTGTTGATCTCTAAGGGCTAGCACTGAATTCCCCTGAGATAATACATAGATAGCATCTAAAAGTTTGTTTGGAGTAGAATTGCACTGAGGTCACTGATCAAGACAACAAACTGTCTGCTGCATTCTCTGACCCTGAAAGGTTAGAGTTTAGGAATTTCCTGGAGAGATTCTGTTTGGTCTAACATTTTTATGAAAGTATCAAGGGGATAGTTAAGAGCAATAGTGAGGTTATTTTCCCCAGAGCTGTAAAACTCTTTTATCTAGCCAAAAATACTTTCAAGGAGATGCCTGTTAGGTCTGTGTGGATGCAGAGGAGAAATCAGAAAAAGGAAACTGTTTTTCGCAGGAGTCTAACAACACACTAATTTGAAAAAAAATAGTTTTATGTTTGCTTTAAGTGAACATATTAAGTATATTTACTTAAGTAACATAGCAGTCTTTTAGGTTTATGTTTTGTAACACATGGGAAAAAAAGTTATTTAGCAATTATTCTTTCTTTTTAACCTATTTTCATGTACAAAACTCTTTAAAACATGGAAGAAAACAGATACATTTTTTCATTGATGTAATGAAATTGCTAATGATGTGTCCTGAGGAAACAGCTGGACACAGCTGACTGGACCCTTGAAGATACAACTATATTCGTGATAACTAAGAAGAAGTCAGAGGAAATTTAACTGTGTCATAATTGCATTTGTTCAGCTTTCTTCTACTTGATTTGTGGAATATTTCAATTCGAAACGTACTGCACATGATGCCATGATGATAGAAGAACATCTTAGTGAAAAAAGGAAATTGGTGTCACTTTGTACAGTCCATAACACTGGTAGTTTTACAGCAGAAAAACTGATTTTGTCTTTCGAAAGCATCCAGAAAGATAAATTTTCAGCAAACTCAACATGTGTTCTTCATCAGTGTCTAATTTAGGGTGTCTGTAACAGCTCATTAGTACATCTCAAGGCAGAATGTCAGTGCAAATACTGACGAGTTGAGGCAGACAAGTCCTCTGAAACAGGACAGTGCTGGAGTCAAATACTGGCATGGTGGCTAACAGCTGGTAGTGTGACTGCTGGTAGCACTGTGTAACCAACCCTCTAGAGTTTCACGTGGACACACTGCAGGTGAGCTGGTGGTAAACAGGGATACAGCACCGACTTTCAAAGAACAAGCTGCAGATTCTTTAATGGGGACAGCTATTCAGGAGTATCCCAATGACAAAGTCAGGATAGATGCTACCATGTTGTCTATTATCACCTAACCTATCCCACTGCTACAGTCTTCACTTCACTGAGGCACCTATGGCTTGAGTTATATTCACATTTAACACTCACTTATTGATTAACTTGCAGCATGGTCTTGTTTTCTTTGATAACTTATTCCTTGTTGCTAAGGGTCCGTTCAAGGTTAGCTCAATATAACTAATTCTATTCTTGTTTGCATGTGCGCTTCCTTGTCACCCTCATTCCATCAACCAGTTTTCCTTTTTCCATCCCTTTCTCCCACACTCCACTTTTCACTTAGGGCGTTATTGAAGGCTGTTCTTAGAACTGGAATAGTTTCTTCAACTATATTGTTTCATATGAATTCTCACATTTTGATTTTTTTTCCTGAGTCCCATAAATACAAACAAGTAACAATAATAGGGTTATCCTCCATGGAGGTTTAACACTGGATATTAATGGGATTACCTTTCATATAGGTTTGTTATTATTTCATTGCTTTCTCCTGAGGCTTTCATAGGTGGTCTCTTTCAAAAAAATTTTCTTTGGAGGAGGAGAATTGCTTTATTTTTCAGTATCTTGGAGATAGCTACAAGAACATCTTCAAGACAGACACTGTGTCTGCTTTCTGTGTTGTCAAGCAAATCATAATAACCTCCGTGTTACAGCGATGCAAAGGGCAGTCCAGATTTCATACAACATATCAGAAGGAACATTTTTCTAGTTGGATCTAATGTTGGTTATCAGAACTGAAACCAAAACAAATGGTCGTTGTCCATCATGTTTCTTCTCATTCCCTGTGAATGAAGGATGATTAGATCAAACACATCTGGATATTACACACCCCAAAGGAGTGCGTTAAGTCAACACTGAAGATTTAAGGTGCATGTTACACAAAGAGAATCACTAAGCTTGAGCAATAGGTTCATGTGTTTATTTATTCAAAATAATACACTCGTATCTTATCATCTTACTATAAATGTAACAGATTTTCTGCTATTTCTAGGCTTCTTATATTAACAGTATAATACAGCTTTCAGCTGACCGGTTGTGAGATGCTTATGTAACTTCTAATAATGTGCTATTTATTGGCAAAGGCTAATAGTAAAATTTGGCACTTTGTGTGAGATTCGGATCTTTATATACAATAAGTCAAAGTTTGGATTCTGTGTTTTCACTCAACTGCTAAATTAATTAGTTTTATAAACCTTTTTTAGAAACTTTTTTTGGTATAAACCTGTTTGGAGAAACAGCATGTATTCTGACAAGGAGCTCACTGATTCAGAAAATAATGAAGAATTTGTAAAAATAAGATCTGATACTAAATTTCCAAAGTCAAATAATAGTCAGTTTATTCAGAGTGCTGCTATAGCAATTCATAAGTTCTAAAAAAAACTAAACTACTTGTACTTTGGAATAAATTTTTTGTAGTATTTTTTTCCTTGTACCATTTTGCATCTACCAACAAGGAGAATATTTGTGTTAGACACTTGTTTGATGAGTTTGTTAGAGTAGAGTTAGGTAAAGACTTTTAGTTTGCAGGAAGGAGAAAATACAATAGCTCCCTAAGTGTTCACTCGTAGGTTTTGGGAAGAGGGAGATGGCTGCTAAGAGGAAGATGAAGGTAACCCTTAAAATCAGTAACAGGCAGGGTGAGAATTAGGACAGCCTTCTTACTAAGGACTGCTCATGAATATTTCGTCTAGCCTCAGTGCCTCTTGAGAGCTAGATGAGGTGTTACCATCTGCTAGCAACTGCTCAATGAAATCAGACATTTTCTACAACGGTGATTAAGAATGGAGGTAGTTGCCACTTGTGCACCAAACCAAATTTGGTAAGAAGGGAATCGTGACCTGTTACAGAGTTCTCAGAGGAGCTGATGAATTTGAGTAATTGAATCATGAATTCTGAATTTATTAAACTAAAAAAAAATCATGTTCTTTGTACTCTTACTATATCGCTTTTCTGTGTGGAATTGAGATTCCATTGTGCCATTAAATCAATAGTTACAGACTCAATTTGTTTTTGGCTGCTGCCTGTAAGATGTCATGGCTCTTAAAACACATTTTTAAAGATATTTTTCCAAACAGGAGACATAACAACTAACTGGGAAATTTCAGGTTTTCCTAATGACCTTGCACTTGAATAGCTACCCTTATCCCCAGAGGGTTTAGTGGCTCTTAAACTTAATAGCAGCAAAGTGCTTTAAAACAGGATGAAAAGAAGCCTTCGCCAATTGAAACTGCATGGTAGAAAAAGCAGTTAAGTACTATTATTTCATAACTACACCACTTTTGAGGAGGCATTCTGTAAAGTATGTGGAACAGAAAAGGAGTTTTCTTGTTTTCCGAAAATATGCCCAAGGAAGCATGAATTTTAGTTGTAGTTGTCAATATATATTTTGTAACTGAGGTTTTGTTACTGGTCCTGTCTTAAGTGACTTTTTATCCTAAACAAAATAAAAACAATCTGCTAAATTCAAAATCATCAGCCTCAAACATGTAAATGATAATGAAAAAAATTTGTCTTGCACAAAATGTTCTAAAAGATCATAAATCTGAAATAGGCATGAACATCTTTCCCACACTGCATATCCAATCAGAATGAGCTCTAGATTTTC
This sequence comes from Falcunculus frontatus, assembly GCA_013398115.1. NCBI lineage: Eukaryota > Metazoa > Chordata > Aves > Passeriformes > Falcunculus > Falcunculus frontatus. Next base: position 1,890,226 of record VZRV01002226.1, read on the forward strand.
AGTTAGAAGGATCATACGTACATTCTATCTGAAATAAAAAGAAGTTCCCTTTAAAACTGAAATTTAACCTCAAGCAATACACACACAGATGAGAAGTCTTCACTTTTCTGATGCTGCTTAATGGCCATTTAATGGGCAATAAAGCTTGGTCCCTAAATGCACTGTACTGTGTAGTTTGTCCTTGAACTCTCAAGTGTTGCATTGGCCTCCAGCTGTTGGCAGTGCACCACACGAATATTAGTAAGAGGTATCATTAGTGCTACTAAATGTGAAAAGAAGAGTATTTTAGTTACCATGATCTGGAACATAAATAAACTGTTACTTCATATCCTCTCTTCAACTACTCTCTATGGCAATGTTTACATCTTTCTGCTGGGACATGTTATGGCATGCACTACAGTCCAAATTAGACATGTGTTCAGGGAATGTCACAGTTCTCATCCAAATCAGAAGTCTGTGAAGAATAAAAACCACGTCACGAGAAAAAAAAATCAATCTTCTTGGGTGTTTCTTCAAACACTATGGCTACAGTAACTATTAGCCATCCCAGTTCCTAAATTCTCTTATCTTCTTATGTCTTTTTTACTTGAGCATTTTTAGAAACAGCAATTCTACATCATTTTCATTTTTTGTTGGGGGAAAAAAATTTTAATTTTTAAAAATTACAATAATTTTATTTGCACCAAAATGTAACTTTTTACATAGCATAAATTAAGAAATGCTTTTATTCTCTTCATTATTTATTAATCATTCTACTCATTATTTCATAAATTTTTAAAAATTTTACAATACTAGCTTAATGGAGCAAGAGGGAAGACAGACTTTATTTTTGAACACTCCCTGGTTCCAAGAAACAGTCCAGCACTCTGTATCTTTGTCTCCTTTGAGCTATAGTTGTTAAGTGAAAGTTATGATATGCTGCCTGATTTCACTGTTCCCACCAATATGGCATAACTCTGGAAACTTGGGAAAGAAAGAAGACATGAATAAAAAGTCTTGCATTCCAGAGCAAGGGAGTACACTCAGGAAGGGGGGGAGCAGTAGGGAGAGGGAAACTAGGGCTTTGTCTTCCAAAGCATAACAGTGTGTTTATAATAGAGGAAACACATACCCTTTAAAAACTGACTTGATTGGAAGAAAATTACTTTTAGCCAGCTACTGAAATCCCTAAGCACATGCTGGTTTGTTTAATGGGAACCGATTTTGAAAGCATTTTTGGAATGTATAGAGGGATCCTGTCTGAAAACATATACAAGGAAGGCATACCAGCTGCAGTTATTCCCTTCATCCTCACTGACATTAGCAATTTAAGATTTAGCCGAGCACAAAACACCCATGACCTTCTGAGCCATGCAGTCCCAAAGAAAGCAGTCGACCTCCGCAGTTAGGCAAGCCATCATGAAGAAACATCACTGTACCACGGAAGACCTAAAATAAATCTGCAACAGTATTGAGAACTGTGGGACACTCAAATAAGAAAAGTCATAAATCTGTGTTCTCCCTTGTCTGTTGCAATACTCTGTTCTCAGGATCTTTATCCCTATAAAGCTAGCCAGAGAACAAGACTGAAGAGGACTATAACTCAGCATGTTTGGTTCCTATTGTTTTCCCTGACATCAATTTTTCTAGCTTTAAAAGTCATCCAACAGCAAATGTTGAATCATGCTTCTACCTGGTTTCTGCCTTACAAAATAATCCATGGTTTACAGAGAAATCTCCATGCTATATGAATCTGAATACTTCCTGACGTAAATACTAGATAGTTGCTTACATGGCCAATCAGAAGCTCGGAGAAGTAGTGCCATTGTCATTCCAGCTCTCTAGGCTGCCCATTTTTGAGAAGTATCTGTTCATTATAGAAAAATGTATTTGCCTGGGTATTTTTTTTCCCGAAGTTAATGCAGAATAACTCAAAATATACATAAAGAGGGGGGCTTAGTACTGGATTAAAGCTCCTTTTTAGTAGTTATCTTTGTTGTTGTTAATCAGAGCTTTTTCAGTGAGCTAGTTTACAGCAAGACTCTCCAAGCAGGGTCATCAGCATTTAATGGGGGTAGAAGTGAACAGAGCAAGAGAGAAAATGAGCTGATGGAGACAAAATGGATGTGGGAAATTCATAAGTTAAATCAGTCATTTACAGTTCTAAAACCTACTTTAAACACATTAATGTGGGACATTTTGTTACAACTTGCTTAGTTATTTTCTCAGATTGGAAGGATATCAATATAAGGAAGATATTGAGAGAAACTCCCAAAGCAGATTTTTGCCTTTTACTTTTGAAAAGCAAAGCGCTGTCTAGGAAGCAAGCATTCCTATGGGCTCCTAGGTCCAAGATAAATTACCTTCTCCTTCAGATATCCCAAGGAATATCACGACACGCCAAAATGCTCACTTAAGGTGTAAGGTACTCGCCTATTCCAATTACAAGTAAAAAAAAAAAAATCTTTGGAATTAATGGAATTATTGTTCACAACAGAGAAAAGAAAAATATCCACCTAAACAGCTGAATTAAAACTTCTAGGCAAAGATTGACTCATTAAAGTAAAAGATTTGTATTCTTTGCAAAGATAGACTGGTGGGGGAAAATAGTTTTGTGATACTTAAGGCTCTACAAAAGTTCTAGGCAACATTCATCTTCATAACAAAAAGATATTTTCTCCTGAAAAAAATAAGGATGGGAACTGGCCCAAATGGCTCTTGTGAGTGCTCAGCATACTTTTTTTTCTCCTTCCATAGGGAAAACAGAAGGAATGATGATTAATGTTGCCAGCATTCTTGGCAGAATTGTAACATATATTTAGCCACTGAGTTCACAGTTCTAAATAATATTATAACAAATGTACTTCATTAGTGATGTACACAGTATTATAAGACCTTTGCAGGCATTGTGAAAGTTCAAAAAATGCCCAAGGCATACTGAACATAAGAGATTTCAGGGTGATTTTTCATACTTAGTTTAACAAGAAGTGTTCTTAATTAATACACATTGAAAAGCTCTTTCTCATCAGCGTTATCAAATGCATTTTTAAGTGACAGAAAGCTACAGTTTTAAGTTAATTCTTTTGGTGTAATTAAATTCGCAACTTTTGCACTACATTACATTTGTATTTATTATTTCCCTATCTTTCTAAGACGTGATTGAGAAATGAGGACTTCTAGCCTTTTTTTCTATTGGCTTGAAAATTTAAGTATTTTACAACTTCATAGCCTGAGAAAATTGTATTTTAGATGGAGAATGGAAAAAAACCACTCTGTCATTAATACAAATACCATGCCCCCTCCTATCAGCTCTCTAGTAGACAATCATGTTCTATGTTGATAACTTCTAATACAAAGGTTTCTCCATGTTCCTAGTCATTCTCCTGGGCTATGACTAGCTATGTGGTGTGATTTTATTGTTTTTAATTTGAATGAGTGAGACTTTTATCTTAGCGAAGCAGCAGATCTGTCAGGTCTTGGTTTGCAACCTTATTCCAGAACGAAATTGATACATATTCTCTAACATGTTGCTAATAAGAAAAGCAATTTATGGTGGTTGGCATATCCAAGCAACAGTAATTTCCCTTGGCAAATCTCTTTCACTGAATGAAAAAAAGTCTTACTGTAGGTGTTGCTTCAGAAATGCTTTCAGATGATCTCTCAATTGTGTGGTTAGATCAATCTAAAGCTAAGGTTTTATAAGTGCAGGCAAAGCCCACCTCCAAGGAGGATCAGCGGAGATTACAGCTATCTAACTTGAAGTGCACAAAATAATAAAATGCTCTGTTGAATAGTTTTGGCCTGATAGCTGGTATTCATTGAGTGGAAGTTTTCACTGAATCTTCCATGATTTTCTTTCGAATCATCTTTCTTCCCTGAAAGATTAGCTACTTCAGAGCCCATATAATGCGAACAACATATTGTACAGGAAGAAACCAATCTAAACAGAAAATCCCCGAATGCAAAAATAAAAGAGCAAAAAGCTGAAACTTTTAGGGAATATGGAGAATATTCAAAAATTGCCTTTATTCTTCATGACCGGAATAAGCTGAATAACTTAAGTCATTTATCCAACTTACTGAAAACTGTTAGAGTAAGGAAGCAAGTATGGAATCAATAGACCTTAGAAGCTCACCAGGCTCAACCACTCTCCAGAAACAGGGTCAGCTAATCCTGTGTAATTCCTGAGAGGTGCTTGTCTAGCCTTAAACATCACCAGACAGATACTACATACATCTTCACATTCCAACCTGTTTCAGTCCTTAATTATGACCTACCACTGGATTCTTCTAATGACAAATGAAAATCTCTACTTCCTTCCTTGTTTTCTGCTTATATAAAGAATATATTACTCCCTTCCTCTTTTATGTATCTGAATACTGTTTCCATGTCCACTATTGCTTTTCTCCTCTTCTGCCTAAACAATCACGTTTTTGCAGTTTTTTCTTTCAAGTCATGTTTCCAAAGTATCTGATAGACTCCTCCTGCAGCAAGAGTTATGTACAGAAAGCTGCATTGTACATTACTCCCCATATAAATAAAATAGGCAAGCCATCACATTTTCAAACAGGTACCACAACAAGAAGAAAATAAGGAAGAATTTAAGCTTTTCATAGATGCAGCTACTACACACTATCCTCTTAAAATGCTAGTTCTGTTATGTCGGGGGGGGAAGGAAAAATGGTCAAAAGTACCCATTTTTACATTAAAACCTTGTCCATTTCATGAATTCATTAGGAATTGCATGTGCTGCTCAGATAGAAGACAGGAAACATATATAATGAGGTTCTAGAGAAAGCTGAAAGAGTGTGAGTGCCCCCAGGAAAGCTGTTATTGACCTATGACAGGCTGAACAATTTTATTACCCTTTGAATTATAGATTGGCTAGAAGAACATAAAGAGCAGATACCCTTACTGTTGCTGTAAAGAAACATGAAAAACATTTCTGTTGTCTGGGCCCAGAAACATTTATGAAGCAATTGACAACCTTTTTGACTGATCGAGAATTAAGAAGAGAGATGTACTAGAGAGTTGTGTTGTCAAATGTTTCTCACTGCTTGACATGTCAGCAACAGGATTTGGGCACGTGCTATGAGAAAAACAAAGTACGTGTTTATGGGCATTCAACACTCCTCTGGAGGCACCCTTGCCTCACAGTCACACTGGGCTGCTTTCAGCATGAAATGTGCTTCACAGGGATAAAAATAGCATAGATGCATGATTCTGCAGAACACAGCTATGTTTAACAGGGAAAACTGAATAGTTTTGGAAAGAGCCGTGATACTTGGGCTAATGCTCAGAAAAAGGGAGGAGATGAATGTCAGCCCTCTACAACTGAGAGAGCTCTTTTCCTATGTGTGCCGATACAGAAGGTAAATCAAAGTATGGTGTATGCTATTGCCAGCGTGTCTACTTCAACAAACAAGAAATAGATTTAAAAAATATTTAAACAGCAAAAATCTATGGAGAAATTGATTTTTAGACGCTCAGCTGAAGCTGCAGTTCTGTGATTTTATAATAAGATATGTGAGAGTTTTTCTACAGATCTCAAGGAAAATTTGTTTTTTTCTAACTGAAATTTTAATAAAACTCATATTTCCCAGAAGGAATTGGCAAATATTTATGTGAGATTAGGATTCTTCTCTTTTTTTGTTATTTGGTTCTGGTTTTATTGTTTTGGGGGGTGGATTTGGGTTGTTTTTTGGGTTTGTTTTTTTGTTTGGGTTGGGGGTTTTGTTGTTGTTCTTTGTTTGTTTTTGTTGGGTGTTTGTTTTGGGGTTTTTTGTTTGGTTATTTTTTGGGGGTAGTTGGGGTTTCTTGGGGGGTTGATTTTTTGGGTTTGGGGTTTTTTTTGGTGGTGGTGGTATTTTTTTTTAATTCTGCAACAGGATCATTTGCAAACTGAAGGAAGTAGAGGTGATTTTACACTCTTTGCAATTGAGGAAAATAAAGAGATATCCAAATGTAGACACACACCAATTTGCTTACTAAAAATCTTTTCCAAATCAGAAGTGATAGTCAGCTCCACTGCAAAACCTGAAACCACAGAGAAATTAGGAAAGGCTATTGGTGCAAGAACTGTCAGCATACTCTTCCTTTTGGAATCTAATATTATTTCTACAATGCTAACAGGCATATAATAATACAAAGCCACTACTTCAGGAAGGAAAGATCTAAAAAATAGAAGTACTGTCAAGGTCCTTTCTCAAATGAAGGAGGGGCAATTTTTATTATGTGATTTATCAAAAGATCTCAGGAACACATCAAAATACCTGTTTACCCTTATACGAGAAGATTATTAGAGACTAAAAGAGTACGCACTTAGTGATCTTTAATAAAGAGTGACACTGAAGAGACTACTGGTTCTTCCCATCCATGCTGAAGATCAAAGTCCAGTAAAGGAAAAAAGTCCAATTAATTAAAAAGCAAAGATGGAGGGGTTTATTGGTGCCTACATAAATATGAATACAATATTTTTGTAGACTGGTCTTAATTCCTTGGTATAACTTTATTAGAAGTAAAAAAAAAAGCAAGGCCATGGTATTTTTAGTGGCAAGAACCATTCTGAGTGTTTTTACTTAAAGTTTGGACTTATCTACACAAAAAATATGATTACATATGTCTTCTTTATCATCTCATGACTCTCTAGCAGATAAAGGCAAACAAATATTTCTCATTAGAAACTAATCTGCAATTACTCTGCTCAGATAAAGAGATAAAGAAAAGTATCAATGTTTTTATCTTGGATATGTAAAAGATTAAGAGAAAAATACCAAGATACTATATTCATTACTAACAGACACATAACAATACAATATCACTACCCTAAGAAAGATACCTCAAAATATTTAGGTGTTATTGGTGGGTTTAGGTCAGCTCCTTTTTTGCCTTGACTCTTCAAAAAGCTCCCAATTTCCTTATTGATTGGACAAAATTTTGTGTGCAAGTTGCTTAGGGGCTTAAATTTTTTAAGTCTGTGTGAAATATCCCAGGAGCATGAAACCAAGGCTGAAGGTCTTTCCATGGAAGAAGGAAGGTTTTGCACTCTGCATATTCTTTTTTCCAGGTAATGAAATGTAGAAAATCACCATCAGATGATGGATAATAGTTCCAAGAAAAAAAAACCCCAACAAAACAGCTGGAAAATCTAAGTAAGAAAACCATAAGTATGTGTGCCAAAAAAATTTCTACTGATGTGTCACGTAAAAATATATATCTGATTTGCAGAAAACTGCTGTGTCAGGTACTGACCGAGCTATTAATTGTCCTGTGTCAATGTCTCGTGTTAACTTTGAAGGAGGGAAAGCTTTGCAAAAACTCTTGAGCTACCCAAACTGAGAAGCTAATTAACATGACTGGGGCAAGGACAGTGACTGCTCCTTTCATGACATGGTCTCATATCTCCAATTTGAACCATGTAGATTCATACAGACTTAGCTTGAGGCTTTAAATAAGATTTACTGGGCTTTATTGCAAAGCTGATGAAACACAGTTCTGCAGCCCTCTTTTAAGTCACCTAACTAGAAGTCCAAGTTGACTTTTTTGGTCTTTAATATGTACTAATCACTTTAAAAAAAGCTTCTTTTTTTTTTTTTTTTTTTTTTTTGCTTAGGTGGCAGGTCCCTGTTTGATTAGGAAAGGTAATGTAATAAAGAAGCATTGCAAAGTACATTATTTTTATTTAACCTAGAAAAGCAGACAATCAAGCTTCTGCAGGTTTATAGGCTTGATCTAGAAATATTCAAGTTTCATTTTTGGACAAGCATACTCAGCCAGACTCCAGTCCAGCCTAGTTCCTAGGTATGACTGCAATTTACTAGAATATATCTAGTAAAGCAAAGAGTACTAGATAATTGGTAAAGTTATGCATGCGCTAACAGGTCTTTTGACAGAAAATCCAGTGGGATAATGCTTCTGGCTTGCTGGGGGATACAGTTACTCTCATAATGAAAAGAAATGCATTATAGAGACGTTCTAATACAGCACGGGAAGAACTCTCACCGCATCATGGAAATTGGACCCTCACTATTTAGGCATAAATTTTTCTGTTACAAAATTCCCCAGTATTACCAAACAATGTAAGAAGTCCTTATACTCCTCCAGGTTAATAAAAAGAAAATAGTAGCTTTGATGATCTGTATTATTCAACCTTGTTTCAATGCAGAGTTATCACCTTCACTGCATTCTGGAAGGAATTAAGAACCATCTGTGTTTAATCTTCTCTCCTGTTCTGGTCAGCCACGGTTCTCCTGGGCAGCAGGGAAAGGAAGATTCAGGTGTTGACACTTGCTCTTGATTCCTGTGTGCTGATGAAGCACAGCTGCCCAGAGGAGGTGCAGGTAGAGTGCTTCTTCAAGATAGAGTTTTTCAGTTAGACATCATACCCATTGGTTAGTTTCTTGATTAACATAACAAACTTCATGTCATTTTTTTTGTTTGTTTCTTTGTTTCAAACAGTCTATACCTGTGAAAGGATAGATTAATATCCACCTAAGGCTAGATTAAAGGATTGTTGCTTTGTACAAAAGCTTGTTGTTGTTGTTTGACCTCAAGCATAGGAGACATGTAGGTGAATTTCTATTTCCTGAAAACCGGCTTAATTTAGCAGGGTCTTTTGTCACTGTGTTCAGTTAAAATTCACTTCCTTGTATATTACAGCGCTACATAGCGTAGAAGCTGTAGGGAGTAAGTAGAAGGGAGGTAAAAAAGTAAAGAATTTTAATAGCTGTTTCACTTTAAATGTGCTTCAATATTGGCATTCTCATTTCTCTGTAGTAGAGGAATTGGAATGACAGAATCTCTTTTATTGTAATGGTTTAATGTTCAGTACTCTAGGAAAAAAGAGTGAGATTAAATGTAACAAGTCAACACCCTCTCTGAGAGAAATTATGGTGCCAGACATGGCTGACATTTGTACTAATTTTAAATTGAGATATAGCCAGAAAACATGGATTACACTCCGGGGATAAAAACAAAAGTAGTTTGGGCAGTATTTCATTTTTTCCAAAAGGAACTTGATTTGGTCTCTGGAAGAATATAAAATTGTACTTAGTCTATATTAGACTGTTCTAAACCAGATGACTTTAAATCATTAATGTATTATTACTTAATGTTATAAACTAATGTGGATAATTTTGTCATCTTTTGATGACAAAATTTCGGCTGTCATGAGTGGGAAAGGAGTTTATAAAAGTTTACATAGAATTAGTCCCTAGGTTATTAAGGAAGCACTTCCTCACACATGTGCGTGCATTTAGCACCTGATTTTTATTATCCTCTTTGGTAAAGCTCTTATTTGACTAGGACTAAGTCTTATGATGTATAATACTTCATTGAATACTTGTTTTCTCATTTTAGTGCTTTGTTGATTTCATAGAACCTTTAGGTGGGGAGGTAAGGGAACAGCATGAAATAGAGAAATCAAGGAAAAAATAGCACTGAGACCACGAACAAGAAATATATTTACGTTAAAAAGAAATCTAGTTCAGTATTTCTGAAGAAATAATGTTTCAGTAATATTAAATAGATCAACAGGACTAAATATGTTGTTATTTATATACCACAAATTGCAAGCAAAATCAGTACAGCTCTGTTGTTCTGACAAGTGCTCTGTTTTAGAGTCTGGCCTATGTTTTCCCTTCCTAACCACTGAAATCACTCAAGCTTATTATCATGTCTAGCTTTTTAGCCAGAGAGTTGTTACTGAAACCACTTCACCTCAGTGAATGAGTCTTCCTATTTTCTTATGTCTAACCCTACATAATTTACTAATGGGGATTGTTCTTACAGAAATAGGATTTTATAAATGGAAACCAGTTTTAAATAGGTGCCATACAGAGACCGTTAAAGTAATTTTTTAGTTGCCTTTTGAAGGATTTTTAATTGTTTTTTCTGAAATTAGGAGGGAGATAGAATGATATCCAGGGTAATTTCTGGAACTGTGAAAAGTTATGTTAATCCTTTGGGATTTGGTGATTGGGTCAAAATGCAGGCAATCATACTACTCTGATACACTTTTTCTTTTAAAGAATTTTGAATAGATGTAGCAGATGTTTTCTAATGCAATTTGAGTGCCCCAATTAGTTTTAGCAAGTGGGTTGCTTTTTTTTGAAGTGAGAGGAGTTGGATGGGCAAATGAAAGAAACTATACCTCGGCTGACAATACGTAACTGAAGGAAAACTAATGGAGTAAGTGAAGAGAAAAAATTAAATGAAATGAGATCTTCCTGTGAAAAGTGTTCTTTTTTTCTTCTCAGAGTGGAAATACGGTCATTAGAAAGGTGCTTTTCTTGTCTGAGTTTGTAGTATTGATAATTCATTTTAGGTTGTTACCATGTTTTCTACTCTTACTAAAAATTTGTGAATTGAGTGTCTAAGTAATTACTGTTTTGTTCCCTACTCATTTGGAGTCCTTGGATTTGGACAATTAATACAAAGCACACTACAAGAAAAGAACTTTAAATGTGTAAAACATACTAATTTGTAACCTGTAATTTGAATTTTCTCTTTTCTTGTGAGTAAAGTTTAAACATAAGGAAAGAACACACAGAAATATACAAAGAATACACAAAATACTTTTATTTCCTTCCCCACCCCTTCAGCACATCTGGCTTGTTAGCATCAAATTAACAAATACCACTGGGGTTGTTAAACTTTCTTTTTTAATTTATTTTGGTGCACAATTGTATATTGAATTTTCATCTATGCAATCAGATTTCTCATAAGTAACTACTCCTGATTCCTGAAAAAGTTCAATGGGAGAGACCACAAAAAAGCAAAATGTTGTATCTTACTCTGTCAGGCTTTGTACTGTTTTTATTGGATCCGTTACAGCCCAATAGTCTGGGATGTTTATGTACTGGCAAAATTTGGCCAAAATCATTAACCAGAAAAAAGTTACCAGAACAGTTGGTCCAAATGTATTTGCACTTCCAGTAAGGAGAAAGGGACTTGGTATTAAATATAATAAAGAGGGAGCTTGTTTCTCAACCTTAAAATGTTATTATGCCATTAAACTATTTCAATATTCTAAAAAAGAAAGAAGCCAAGTGTTTTTAAAGTAAGAATTAATGTTAATTCCTAGGTGTCTAATTTTGTATTACCTGTCCAAGGAGAAGACAGGGTTTCTGTTGCCTAAAACTTGAAAATAAGGAAATTATGTCAGTTTTCCACCTCCTAAATGAGTTTTCCATTCAGTAGATTTTAAATGTATTTTTAAATTCTGTTTCCTGTTTTTGATCCAATAAACATTTAGCTGCTGTTTCAGGAGCTCTTTCAGCTCTAGAAAAACAGTTAAAAATAAAGTCTGAATTTGGTTATTTATTACTCTCCTGAGGGGAAGGACAAATCTTGTAACTTTTTCATCTCGGGTAAATGACCACAACTCTACATATATTGATGTGCTTAATATGGCTGGAGCATACCTAAATGTTTGTTATTGCTAGTGTTCTAACAGCCTGAATCACACACCAAGCATTAAAGCAGCGGAAGAAAAGGAAAATTTTCACCCTAGCTCACTCTAAGTTGAGCAAAGTGCTACTGAATCATGGGCAGTTGTGCTGTGACTTCATTCTGTGTATGCCACTGAATATGGAGTACTGGATGTTGACATATCTCTTAATTTTTGGTGCTTTAAGGTGTTTCCTGAAGAAACTGAATTGAAGGGGAAATAAGTAAGAGATAATTCAACTTACAGGATGGAAGTCATCGCTCCAACAGGAACCATCCCATTTCTCACTCTAACATCCATTGCAACATAACAGGGTTATATATGCATGTTATTTGTTGGAGTAAAGTGAAATAATTAGAGCTTCTGTTCCTTTCTTCTGGTGGAAATGTGGGCTTCCAGTTGCCCCTTAAAACATAGAGGTTTTTTGGTTTACGCTCCGAATACATAAAACTAAGAAATGGTATGGAACTCACTGGCAACATGAGTTGGACATACCTAGACAAACTGCTATTCTAATTTTCATTTTTTCTGCTGTTTCCACATCATATTTTAAGTATTTATTTATGAACATGTAAGAGAAAGAAGCAAAATACTGAATTCATCTAAAGCAAGAATCACTCAAGTTAGAGATTGATAATGATTGTATTTTCCTTTTCATCTACTGTATAATATTTCTAATTTTTAAAAAATCCAAATTGAATATTTATGCTGACTCATACCAGCTAAGTTCCTAAAATAGCAAAGCAGCATCATTATCTACAATTCTAAAACTAAATTGCCATGCCATTGATCAGGCATTATTTAAAAGGCTTAAGCAGACTTCCCAGGGAGGCTCATTTCCATCCAAATCAAATCTATCGCGAGTGTAACCCCACCTTATTTGTAATGCCTGGTGGGACACATAGGGCTTCTGTTGTTTATGAAGTATTGCAGTGTAAGTAATTTGCCTGCATAAGCGATCTATAGCTTGAAGGTCAAAGGTCTTGATCGCCTGTGACCCAGAAACAAGAAATGTTTAGCCTTTCTGTGTACATAAAGTTTGGCCACTTGAAAACCTTTTGAACGTGCCTGTGCTGTGCCCCTGCAGCTTTATGTGACTCTTCTCCCAGCAGTAATTGTTTCAAAAATTCCTTTAAAAATAGTACCTTGCAGGAACTGCTTGGCCTCCCAGACTGTGAATAAAAAATACATTCACTATCACATTTGAGCTCTTGGGAGTGAATGATGCACCTTGCTAAATATTTGTTGCCTTAGGTTACTGTGAAAACAGTAGCTTAAATTGTGATTTCAAAGACAGAATTTATCTCTATGGTTTTAATTACCTGTGCATCTCTGGGTATGGTAACTAGCCTTGTTGGTTTTTTCATGTTCTGTAAAATCTCAGTTTACAATAATGCATTAGGTATAATTAACATGTTACCTAAGAAAAGAACTTAGTTTGGTCAATTTCAGGTATCTCTCAGATGAAGAAAGCGTTTTGCCAAATGATCTGGAATTTATCACTGCAGCTGCTGGATTAGGCAGCAAGGGAAATTATTCCAAAAATATGATAAAAATGTGAACAAAACCAGCAATTTTAATGCAGTCTCTCCCCCAGTCTTGAGTGTGATCTCAGCAACATTTTACCTTTTTTTATTTAAAGTTAGCTAACTATGGTGTGATGATCTCTCAAGGTTCTCGGCAATGAGATTTTTATAGTGAGTTGAATGTCCCTCCAGCCTTGGGCTGAGTGTTTCAAAACATTTGTTTTTTTCGTTTAGTACTGCTATGCCACTAAGAGTCCTGTTAGAAATAGCCATTTTTGAGCAAAATAGTTCTGAAGACGGTCAATCAAATATCCATAGGTCTCCAATTTATAGATCTTTTCACTAATGAATGGGGGCTGGTAATAAAATAGGGTTTTAAGAGCAAAAACCTGATTAATCTGTAGAGTAGTAAATAGTGGTTAATGGGAAGAGTGAGGCTCTTTATTCAACAGTTATTCAGGATACAAATTTACTTTCAGTGCCGAGTAGAAATGTTCTCCCTGACATTACCCCAGCAAAGAGCTCCTCCTACACAGCTGTGCTGGTCTCCCTCGCTGTGAACTGGTGCAACATCAGGAGATGCAGTCAGCAAGAGATGGTGGAGTGCAATTAGGATAAGAGTTTACACCCGAGAGCTTGCAGCAATTCCAGATTAAGTCACCCAGACCTGGTGGTTAATAGACATTTGGCTGGGATAAAGTGTCTATATTGCTCAAGTTACATGCTGATCTAGCTTATTTAAGGCATAAGCCAATTAAATTATTCAATTTGACTTAGATTTTTATGTGGGTTTAATCTCTGAGCTACTGCCTTCTCAAATTTTCACATGCTTCCCTTTTTTATGCAGCCTTTTCTTATGGAAAGAGTGACTAGAGAAAAACATGTTTTGACTTTTTAAGCTTCTATATTTTCTTTTCAAGGGCTGGGGCAGGAGTAGAGAGAAAAAGCATCACTATTAAATTTGACTGTAAACAATTAAGAATAGTCTATGTAAAGCAAACATGTTGAATTCTTGACTACACCTTGTTGCAAATTAATTATTAGTGGTTCAGTTCTTTTTTTGCTCGTTATCTCAAGTAAAGTTTAGAAAAAATATTCCAATTAGTTTCATTATTCTAATTATCTTATTGTGTAAAGCCCTTTGATTGGGCAGATATTTATGAAGCTAAACAACTAATTCAAACAATGGGGTTGAATGTATTTTTTTACGGTGTTTTACAAAGTCTCTGTCCCCCTGAAGCTTTTGTTATATCTGAGCTGGTTAAAGGTAGGATGACAACAGAAAACTAGATGGATAGAAAAACTAGGATACAGTTCTGTATGCAGTTTATAAATTACTCACATTGCTATTTCATTTGTTTTCATGATATCATTAACAAAACTGCTGAAAATAGGAATATAATTTGTTTTTCTAACTACATCTTTTTTGCATCCCATGTCACATTTTGGCAGTGGATACCAGTGTCGTCTTACATTGAAAATGTAAGTTACTTAGGATAAGCAGGTTTATTGTAATTCTGAGACAGACATGGCATTCCTGCCTTTACTGATTGTCACAGCTGAACTTTAATTTTTATAGCTGACAATTTTTTATCTCTTTTATGCATGGATCTCAGTCCCTCATAGATTAGATCCCACTATTAATTTTCCTTGAAGTGATGGGGACTTACAGGTCAGTGCTGACTTTAAATTACCATTTATTTTTAAAGGAACTCAAGTAGTCAGTAGACCACATGTGCTGCTTTTCACTTCGGAAGACACCCATAACTGTAATTCTATTTGTCATTTTAAGACTAGGAATATGACCTAAGTTCCCAGGCCCACATAGCAAATAAACACTTCTTGTCTCTTGGGAGTAGTACTACTACTCTACTACTAACTTTGGCTCATTATACTGAGTTTGCTGAACATTTAGCCCTTTCAATGTACTGTGTATGTGATACATGAGAATGAGTGAGTGGGTGTTGCTTGCAAATGTCCTCTGTTCATCCACAATATAAACAGTCCATCCTTACTGGTCCCTAGGTAACCAGTTGGATCAGTGTTTAAGCTGCAGTCTCCTGGAAAGATTGTGTGTTGGACCTGGTTCTATTTGTATTAGAAAATTATCTAGGGTTTGTAGAAATTCTAATGATTTACTGTACATGATTCTAGCACATATAACCTAATTTGAATGCCCTGATAACTCCTTTACAGCATATATCATAGACGCTTAAGCAATAAATCATTCTAATCCTTGGGTTTGACCCCTATGACATCTTTTCTTTGTCTTTTAGAGGCTACAGACAGAAATCTGAAGTTCATAAATTCATGGCCTAACAGTGTTGTACTTTCTTGCTTTTCCAAAATGCCTTCTCCTTAATGTTGTTACCATCACTTTTTAAAATATTTATTAATGATTCATATAGAGTAAATAAACTCACTATAATGATTTGAGAAATGTTTCTTCCCATTTTAAGTTCTTATCTGAGACTCCTAGCATTAGAAAACAGAAAATGAGAAGGGGGTGCTTCACCAATCGTAATTTTGTCATTATGCTTACTTGTATTGCACTTACCACCTCTTACACTGAGATTGTGATTTGTTTCTAGCTGTTCTGCTTTGTATCCAAATGACAAATGATCACTCTTAGTACAATGAAGCCTTCATCTTACACCTTCTTTTCCATGAGAATTTGGAAAAAATGGTCAGGCGCTCAGGAGAAACCAATTCCTATTTGACTGGGACTTTTTGGTTTGATTTAGGTGTTTTTGGCATTTGCAGAAAGACTTTCAAGGTGAATTTTAGGACTTCTCTCTTACACTAAGTTCCTAAGGTGTCTTCATCTGTGAAGTCTCTCTAGCTGATGCATGTGATGTGTTCCAGCAGAGTTGTTGCAGGCAACTTCAGTCTCAGAGTCTTGTCTACTCTTGCAGTCAATTCTCTCTTCTATTTTGTTTGCTACAGACCGTACAGTGCAGTAACCAGCTGCAGTGGTGTTTATCAAACAAAAGCACTGTTGTTTTCACTACAGAATCAACCATGATAATTGCTTTCCTCTCTTAAGATTGCTATATTGTCTTTTGTATTAGACCTGTTCTTCCTCCATTAAAAAACAGTACCATAATTTTCTATCCTGCTCTAGAAGAGATAGATCTCTAGGTAGATGATAATCTGAATATAATTTTGTAATGTTTCCTTATTTTTAGTAGAAGTGAACACCTCTTGTTTCTCTGCTCCCCAGCCACCCCTTGAGAACCATGTTGCACCAGCAATCATGTCTCTGTAACACAGGAATTCCTCTGGAACAACACTTGCAGTGTGCAAGCAGAGTGCAATAGACAGTAATCTGGGAATTGGTTGTGACATGAATGTTTGAAAGACCACACTACTCAAGCATTTTCATTCTATAGCAGCTGTTAGTTGCTCTTAAATGGTTATATTAGAATAAATGAGTGGAAAAAAAAGTTATTGCATTTCAGCCCTGACCACAGATATAATTGCTGTCATCAAACACTTTACATAGTGGTCAATATGGCATAATGTATAGTTCAACATACGTTTACATGTATTGATATCTTACGCTAGAGTATTCCAAAAAGCTCATAGTACCTCTTGAGTCTTCTTTTTAATTTTATTTTACTTCTATAAAGTTCACAGTTTTAGTATTTATTTCAGAACTCTTCTTGTTAGGTAATACCTCAGAGGCACCTCAAATAATAACCTAGAAGTAAAAAGTTGCAAAAATGAGGCTTGTAAGTTCACCAATATGTATGGATCCGTTTATGTCATTTGAACTGTACTTATATGGATGTTCCATGCTGGGTAACTGAAAAGGGGAAGCAGAGAAGTGGAAGTACAGGGAGCCACAACTGGCAGTTTGATAATTTGTATCACAGGAGCTCTTACCTGAAATGCACAGGACTTGTAAAATAAACATAGTTAAAAGTATACTGATGTTTCAAAAATCATACAGCTTACAAATTTTGGTGCTGTGAGCTTGAGCAGTCACAAATGTTTTCTGGTTTATAGCCTCTCTTGCCAAGTATTTTTGACGCCAAAAAGTACTAATAAATATGATATGTTCATACCTATATCTTCTGAAAAAAGGCTAATAGGCCTTTTAGATCCTTGCCACACATTTTGTATTTTGTGGGCTGGGAGAGGAAGGTCATCTGATTAAAAAATGCACATAGCACTGATGTGTAAATATTCTGTTTTACTAGGAAACATTACTGGGGGTTGGAAGAGGGAAAAGAATAAAATACATTTTTTGTTTTTCCGGATTTAAAGCTGATCAGACCACGATAACACCATATGCAAGAATTTATTAGCTTGAGTTTTGTAACGTCAAACACATCTTCAAAAATATCTAGATCTAACTAGAGGACCTGTAGTAATGGTTTGTTTCGATGACTGCTGCGCTCACTGATTACAAATCAATCTCTTCTTTTTATTAGTACTTTCTTTAGTTTGTTGGTTGTCATATATTTCTGCTACATTAAAAGTTCTCATTTCTACCATTGATTTTTCATTTGTTTTAAGCTTTCTGGACCCAAATGTCTGAAGTAAAGGCAACATCGGGCTTGCAACAAGACTCTATTTTACTTGGCCTGTTAAGATTTTCTGGTCTTTAACCCTAAATTCAAAGTGAAGATCACTCAAAATTATCTTTTATGGTATAATAGAAAACTCAAACTGAAAACCGTAAATCTTTTGAGAGCTGGCAGCAGGAAACATCTTGACCACAACCCAACTGAATATTTTATCTCCTATGTACACATCTTTTCCTATGAATGTAATTTTCCAGAAATGACAGTCAGTTGAATGACTGTGACAGATGTCACAGTCAGTTGCTCATTGGGCAAAACGGCCTCTGATATCAGCAGCCCTTGCAGAAGATGACTGCTGCTGCAAGCTTTGGTTCTTACAGGACATTAATATAATTCAGTCTCCATTACATAGCAAAATGCTACGGGATCCATATGGGGTGGCAGTAACAGGAGTGCTTGATCTTATTCTAGCAACAATAGCACTGGTAGTCCCTTCCAGGTGCTACAGTGCATTGTTGAGCCTTTTCTTGTCCACAGAATGAAAGCCTAAAGTATTAGTGTGTCTTTATTTCTTAAGAAGATCCTGGATGGGTCAGATGAGACTTTAGGAAGAATAAGTTATTGCAGCATTAGTATGTTGTCCTGGAAACACTAACACTCTTTCCTAGCAAAGGCAGGTTTTGTGATATTAGCAAACTGAGCACTTTTTTTCAAACATTGCTTGATTTTTACTTTTGATCTTTAGTAAAGCATCTGTAACTTTAAAATTGATTCATAGGCTTGGCACAAAAAGCTGTATGACTTGCAATATCATATTTAATATCAATATCATTAATATTAGTATCAATATCATATTTACTTAATATCAATATCAAAATTTGTTTAGATTTCTCTTCAGGAGCAAATTTTTGTAACTCTATAGCGAATATTTATTGACTTAATGGTTAGTACTAAAGGAAGAAATCAATGTTAAAAATTATTAGGAATGAAATAAAGAAATTAAATAGAAAACACCAGTGTGATTATTTTTATCTGTAACAAACATACAGGAACTGTATAGAATTCTTTTTTATTCATTTTGGTTATGCATGAAAAAAGGTTAGAGAAGGATGACAAAGATAACAAAATGTGTAAAACCATCATCTGCTTGAGCAAAAAGCATACTGACTAGGACCCTTCACGAAAAAGAAAACTAAAGAATATATGGAAGGAGTTTTATGAAATGAAGTGTGGAGGAGAAGGTGGTTAGGGATTTATTTCAGTTCTGTCATAAGAATAAGAGGGGTAAAATAAAACTAATAGTATTCAGAGCAAACCAAGGAAGATGTTACTTCACACAACTTACTGAGCTGCCACATGGTGTTATTGATAGTGAAAATCTACCTGATCTCAAAGTATGACAGTTCAGATTCCTGGAAGAAAAATAAAAACTGTTACATTAAAAAATAGATATTGTTTCTGCTCAAGAAGTTTTTAAGGTGCATCTTGCTGAGGTTTAGATAATATTCTGAGAAAATACAGCTATGCGCTTGCTTTCACCTTCCTCAGGTCCCTGCTGTTGGACACTGTAAGGGTCAAGATAGCAGGCTAGAGAGACCCACTTTCCCCAGTATTTCCACTCAACATACAAGCTGCATCTATTCCAGAAATATCTGAGGGTACCTAACAAGAAAAATGAAAGTAGGAAAGCATTTTGTATAATATGTCAGAGTTTACCTCTAGAAAAAATGTCTTACTTCCCTGAAAAAGAAACACTTGTGAGGATACAGCTGCCTGAAAAAGTCTTTTTGATTTTCATGTTTATTGCTTCACAGTTACTTTTGGTTCAAAAAAGTTATTATTTCTTGCTTAACCTATACAACAATACAGTCTACAAAGGCAATTATATGTTGATTTTATCGCTTTTTAAAAATATTAACACATTGCATCAGAGAGAATTTTGCGTCTTCTAAAAAATATGTGTTCAGATTCTTTCAGGTCCTTTCTGCTTTCCTTTACTGATGTTTTACATAGTTTTCATAATTATTCTGATTGGACAACAATATATTTCTTATTCACTATTTTAAAGTAGAAAATTAAAATAGAAAATTCTGGTACCGTCTGTTACACATGAGCAAAATAATACATCTAATTTTATACATGCTGCCTAATCTAGTACTATTATTATTCTTGTCTCTTCTCTTGATTATTTCTCATTCTGTAGTAAAGTTAAAATACTATGGTAAAAAGAGAGGTAAAATAGCTATTTTATTTATTTTTAATGGAAAAAGTAAAGATATCTTCATCTGTTAACTGCTTGAGTTTTGCTTTCTATTTTTTTTTGTCATAACTGAGATCACTCATTATTTATTTACTAGTTTATTAGGTCTCCTTATTCTGATGAATGCTTTTGTTTGTTTGTCTGCTGTTTGTTTGTTTCTGGCATTTTCCTTATTTTTCACAGCCAGAAAGATGGGGAGTTTTGTCCCAAATGCAAATTCCTTTCAAATAATTCTGTTTCAGAGTCACACAAAAAAGTCCTTGGCTAGGATTACATTTTCTTTGCAACACTAAATTGTACATTTCACAATTTTTCTCTGCCTGGTCAAAGTAATGTCATTAAAATGATTTAATATGCAGTCTTAAAACTAAATGTTCAATCTTACAAGCTCATGTGCCTTCAGCTTATGGGCTGAGGTAGTACACTGTCCATTAACCCTGCAAATAATAGACTCCCATCTTTCTCAATTTGTACTTATTACATTTTATGTGATGCGAAGGAAAAGAAACTTGGTAATATCTGGTTTTGGTTATTGGCTCAGGCTCTATGGTGGTTTGCTGTGGGTTCCCAGCAGTCATCTTTAACAGTATTGTTGGAGTTTTACAGAGGCTGGCAAGAATTCTCTACTTCTGATGGACTTTTATGGCTTTGCAAACACTACTAAATCACTTGTACAAATTTTTATTCATATGAAGTTCAAGAAGGAATAATTAAATTTCTTTTAACAGAAAAAAACCCTAATGCTAGGTATCTGAAGAGAAAAATCCTAGGGTTTTAGCAAATTTCCCATATTGTATAGCATTTGTTTTTACTATTCCTCTTCTTCAAAGCTGAAAAACATTAATTTACATGTTTTATTTAAGGGAAGGGGAATATTTTGGTGGTTTTCTTGTTTTGCTTTCAGAACTGGGTATAAGTATTTCCAGAGGCATACAGTGGAATGTGAGGATTTCCCTGCTCTATCGGTTGTGGTTAGAGGGGGGAAAATATAGAAAAAAATTCCTTTTTTAACAGTAGGAAAACAACCAGTTAAGCCTTGACCTCTGCTTCTGAATGTACACACCTGTAAGTTTCCACAGTTTAAAAAGAAGTATTTTTGTGGGAGCTGTTGGTTTAAATAGTACAAATTGTCAAGATTCTTGGCTTGTTTTCTTCTATTCAAAATAAGTACTAATTTTTAAATGGAAAAAAAGCACTTTTGTAATGACAGAATCAGCTTAGCGTAAGCCTCATCTTGCCCTTAAATTACATTTTCATTCCTATAGAATGAAGAAATAGAAAGATATGTTGCTGAGAATGCCAAATTGGAAATGGAACGCTACCCTTGCTTTCAGTACAGGACCGAACTTGACGGAGAATCAGAGATTGGTTTTGCAACACAAAACACCGGTGCTATGCTGCTATCAATTTTGCCAAGACCAAGGCATTTGTAAAACCAAAATGTCTCAAGATTTCTTCATCGTGTACTGTTCTGCCTGAAAAGCAAAACACTAGGCACGAGACTTTCTCACTTAGGATAGTGGAAAATTTTGTTATTGATTTTTAGTAAATTTTGGATTTTATTGGTATTGGAATATTGCCTTCCCCCTTATCCCCATCCTCAAGGCAAATCATGAACACAGGGCTCTAAATTATATACAAAGTGTAACTTCTAAGCACTGTGACTTGAGTCAGATTCACAGGTAAATACTTGGTAAATTTTTCTGCTAATTAAGTACGACATAGGTCTTACTTCATTTTAACACTTTGGTCTTTGAATTGAAAATAATATCTTACTGAAGGAAAATGGGGAAAATCACAGAAATGGAGACCACAAATCTTTAGAGTAGGACAAGGAAATTCTGTCAGAGTTAAACATTGGATGCCAAAAGGGGAAAATACCCATTTAAATCCCATATTTGCAGGATCTTTACAGTTTTTCTGTAGGTAACCAATCTTAAGCAACATTTTGGCTACATGGTTTATTAATCTCATTTTAACTATTATGGTAGCATGCATGTGACTGAGCAGCAGGATATCTTTCATGTACAAAACACCAAGTATTAGTAAATTGCATTCCTGTCAATCTATTATTTAAACAAAAGCAGAAAGAACTTAAAGGCCCTAGAAAAAAACTACTAAAGGTTTGTGTTGCTTTCTACCAATATAGGATGATTACAAGTGTGGGAAGATATCCAGCTGAAAATTTATGATATGGAAGTATAAATAAATATTTTAATAAAATATAAATGTACTGTAAGAGTGTTAGTGACATGCTTTCTACTTTCCATAGATGTCTTGTGGCCTTCTGCCTGATCTTTGGAAACAATAACTGTGACACTGATGTATTCAGTGCTATTGTGCCTGTTGTATTAGGAAAAAAAAAAGACACTTCAGAATAAGATATTCTGCTTAAGACACATTTGGATGAACCTGGGGTAAATCTGCCTGGGAAAATGGGATTTAAGTGTCTAGAAAACAAGATTAGCCTTTTCCATTTGATCTTTGGTGAAATTATGTTGAACTGAGATGTTTTTGAGTTGACAGCTCCTAGTGAATTCGCTTTTTCTTCACATTACAGAATTGGAGAGCAGAGGCCACAGGCCCTGCTGCCCTTTTATTGTCTTATAGCTCTGTTGTGTCAATTCTCATGCAAGAACTTGTGTTGCACGTATTGAGTAGCTAAAGCTTCACTAATAGTATTTGACATTATAATAGATGTCTAGCCAAAATTATAGAAAAAGATTAGATGGATTCAAATCTCTGTGATTAATAGGATATGTTACTTCATGCAATTTTTTCTTCTTTGAAGTAAGAATACATAATGAATATCATAATGTAATTGTAATTTTCGCAACTTCCTAGAATTTTTACCTCAAATAGGTGGCAAAAAATGTAAAGACAGCTGCCTCTTTCTTGTTTTAATAAAAGTCAAGCAGAAGCCTCTGTAGTTGATAAAAGAGAAAGTTATGTGCTGCTTTATTTTTAATTATGTAGTGCGGGAGGCTACATACATGGCACCATTAAAAAAAAAATACTATGTGGCAGACCAGCTGGATCCAGGAGAAAAAAACATAGTGGAATTATTATCTGTTCATAATTTTGTAAAAGACAATCTGCACTCTATATAAGAGATAAAAAGTACAGTGCTTCTGAAGAACAGATCTCTCATGTGGAAATCGTACCTTGGTTGGTGCTTTCTTTCTAGTCTGGTGTTAATTCAGTTGAGCAGTTTGGATTTACTGCACAAGAAGCTTACTGTGAATAAGTGTGGAACTTCCTCATTCCTAGGTAGGCATTTATCATTTGTAATGAGAATGTCTGTAGAAGTATTGGGCACAATTTTCTGAGTCTCAAATATTAGAGACACCAAGTGTTGCATTCAAATAAACTAAATTTAGTAGTTCATAAAGTATGATACTTCTGAAAATCAGACCACTTATACAGAATGATTGATATTTAGCTATAAATAAGAGAATACCTGAATACCTGGAACACAGTTGTCTTGTTTCCATTTATCTAATTCTTGTGACATGCAAAAGTGAAAAAAATGCTGTTTAAATTACAACCATAAACATGGTTGCAACAGAAGAAATGGATCAACCTGTGGGGATTTTTCATATCTGGTTCGCTGAAAAAGCCATCTCACAATACATTTAGAGCGTAAGGACTACCACAGTGATAAATGAGTAAGGGAGCTCTGCGTGCTTCTCCACTAGTCTGTGAAAACCTGAGACTCTTATTGGAAACACCATTCCACAATAGTCTTCAAAAACCTGATCTGGACATATAATCAGTCCTGCATAGCTGGAACAGGATCTCTTATGATCAGAGCTATGGTTTGAATCAGAGGAGTTCCTTTGCAATGAGATAGACATAGGCGTGCTCTTTGTCTCAGGTATCTATATTTCTAATTCAGAAGATTTCATAATTGTGGGTAAAATGCTTCATGTTTCTCCCCTCCTCAAGCAGGGTTGGGTTTTTTTCAGTTTGGTGGGGTTTTTTTAACCTTTCTCATTTGTATTGGGAGCAGAATTCTAAATCTAGTTTGGAAGAGAGGAAACGAAGCAATGTTGGATTTTAATTCTTAATATGAGGTATGTTAGTCATCCATGATAAAATCTAAGAGACTTTGTGTGAGATTTTGTTAAATGGCTTGTTTTTGTCTACAATAAAATCGGACTTCTACAATACCGGCTGACTTTTTTACATGGCAGGGTTAGTATATTTTGTATGTAATATGCGATACACCTAGCAATTCCAGGAATTAACATACTCTATTAAAAACATAACAGTTCTATAGAAATCTCTTCCAGTTCACTACACACACACACACAAAAAAATTAATAAATTAAAAAAAATCAAAAATCAACATCCTTACTATCATATAGAGTCCAGCAAGGCACTTCACTGTGTTAAATTAAAATCCTCAACACGTTATATTATCAATAATACATGTTATAAAAACTTCTAGTTGAAGTGCGAAGAAAAAAGGGAAGAAAAATGGTGTGCTTTCTCTAATGGCAAAAAACAATGAATCTATAAATATTGTTTCTCCTTGATAAAATTGTAACCTTTACTTGTTGAGCGGTATCTGTTCACTTTTCTAACCAGAATACTTTGAATGTATTACTGCTGAAATACCGAAGGAGCCATGAAAGAGTCAGTTCTACCAATGTGTAAGAGATTAATCAGATCACCAAAATTGTTAGCAAGTTTGTCTCACAATGTAGACTTCTATAAGAGAGGTTCTTTAACTAGAAAGAGACAAATTGGTTTTTAGTTTCCAGAGTCTACAAGACTGTCAGGAAGACAATGTGGAGGGGGGAAATGTCAGGTTTTTCTGGGCCTAGGGGTATTAAATGAGAAGCTTTTGAATCAGTAAAGTTATTACTCTGGTTAGGACTACTTTAAAAATACTTCATACTAATCAGACGAAATATAAAGGTTTTTTCTTTTTTGACCTGGAATCTTCTTAATCTGCTTTTTGCTCTACCTCAACTTTTTAAGCTTTTTCCACGCCTGCTATGTCTCAAAGTCAATTTCCTTCGTTTAATCTGTAGTCTACTATCGCACTTTGTAGATCACGTAGCTTTTTTTATGGCATATTTCCCAACAGATGACTACATCCCAAAATTCAATCAGAATGTCAGATCATCTAGCAATATCCTGTTTCTATATAGCTTGATTTTGACAGTCCAAATGTCTCAGGTAGAAATCAAAGCACTTGAAATGAAATCACTCCATGAGCAAGATGACAACTTTAAGGACCTAACGACTTTTTAGACTGACTTAATCAATTGCAATGTGATTTTTTTTCATTCACTCATTGGATAATTCTCCAGTAAATCCTACTGACATGTCTAATCACCTTTTGTCACATCTTTCAATTTTTGTTCAATAGAAAGCTAAAAAGATGAGCAATACGCAAAGTTTAATATAAAAGCATTATCAGTCAACAATCAAATACTCCTCTTATTTTATCAATTAATCCACTATAATGTTTGTTCCATTTTGATAATCAAATGGCTATGTTGGAGACTAAGTTCCTGTCCCTCTTTCCACCTATATTTTTTGGACATCCCCTTACAGCATCCCCTTGGATCTCCCCAAGGACAGGTATTCTAATGTAGATTCTCAACATGAGACTTCTTTCCTGTAACTTTAGGGATCTCAGAGTTAGCATATAATCTCCTTCTTTCACTGACTGAGAGAAAACATATTTTAGCACATATCCTAAAGCAAGTGCCAAAGAAATGGAAAACTACTTCCTCTGTGGAAAGAGCCCGTTTTGTTTTTCATTGACTGTAATGGGCCATCAGACACTTTGCTTTAGACTAGACCCTTAATTCTGGGATGACAGAAGGGAGATGAGATCCTCTCCTATTTGTTTTACTCTTTCTGTGTACAGCTAGTTTTGATGAATATCTGCCCACACATGACTACTGTTGAAAACAATTGTAGTTCTCCATTTGGATTTCACATTCTTTGGTCAGTAAATGTTGGCATGATGCAAGACAGATATCAAGGGAACAATGCCCTTGAGGCATCCTGGCATTTGCATGGATTTGAAGATTTCTCTGTATTCTAAATGCTAGAACAAATACAGTTCAACTGATGACCTTAAGAAAAAGTCAAGAAAGCAGAAACATTTTTTTTTTAATCTTTGCATGGTAAAAATCAGTAGAAATAGCCCGTAAATGTCTATTTTAAAGATAAACTATCTTTTTAATGAAAGAAAGCATTTAAACGTGCTTTGAAATGTCAAACTGACAGCTCTGTTTTGTTAAAACCAAATGGTTTGGCTTTGCATCTTAGGAAGGGGGAAAAAAAGGAGTTTGCTTATAAGGTCAAGTGTTCAAGCCAACCTGAAAAAACGAGTTGTGTTATAATTACTCCCACTGCTGTGCAAACATGAAGCCGACTGATGAAATGAGTCCTCTTAATTACGAACTTTGATATTTTATATTTAGGGTAAGCTTTTGAAAACTCACTGAGTTTGATCCCTGCTCTTTTTGACCCTGACTGAGAGTAGATTGAACTCAAAAAGTTGTTTTATTCCTACTGGCATTCGGCATTATTATTTAACAAGGGATCTGTTACACAGTTTAACTAAACAATAGCTCACACAATGTGCAGAAAATCTTTTGAAACTACTGTATATCTAGACTTTGAAGATTTGTTTAAAAAAAAAAAGGCAACATGCTTTTCTCGCATAGTTTTGAAAATCAAATGACTTTTCAAGATCTCCTTTGAATATTAACAGCCTTGTTGTGAATATCACTACACGAATACATCTCTTTCTCATTTGAGTCTTACCCCTTTTGGCCCGGGTGATCGACATACATGGATAAGGGCGAGGAAAGGAAGAGGGACTTAGAAAATTAGATGAGGTTTGAAAGAAGGTTATTACAGTGTAAAAAGGATATTTTTATAATTAATTATGGCTCCTAATTCCCTCCAGTTGCCTTGAATATTTCAGCTCAAAACTGTGGGCTATAAACATTATCTTGTTAGGTGAATAGCTTCAGAATTGTGTGGAAACGAAGATATCTTTGGACTGTTTTGATTTTTATGTAGTTTTACCAGCTACAATACTAGAACTCCAGAGATCCACTAATAAACACCTATTTTCATTATAAAGTATTAGAAACTTACTAGGAGTAACCCAAGAGCAAAAAGTTTGTCATGAAGCCATCTGCTATCTGCAACGCCTTGGAAGCAGAAAAATGCTTTTAAAATTGTAACATAACTTGTCTCATTTCTCTTGTGGCTGTCTTTGTAGTCTCAGCAGCAGCACTGTGTAGATGTTCCTTCATCCCATAATCCTTCCATAGTAGAGGGGCTGCTCCTGACTGGTCGCATCTCAAGAGAACAGAAAAATAAGATGGAAAGATGACTGGACTTTTCTCTATCCTGCTTAAGTGAGATATCTAAGTGGCCACCAGTTACATAAAAGGTCATTTTTGACCACTCAGAGTTATAAGGTAGAAAAAGTAAGCAAAGGTAACATCTGTGCATCTCTGAAAATTATTTTAATGTAATAATCCACAGTTTGGAACCTATCTTTTTTTTTTTTTTTTTAATAAAATATTTGTAATTTTTAGCTTTTTTTAAATTTACATGCTTGTATCTCTCCTCCTCCTTCTCTCTCCAGATCAGCTGGTTACCCTGGGAAGATGCCATCACTGCAGGGAGTCTTACTAAGAAGCTGGAGTTAGTTTTAGTTTTGAATACACTCAGGCTTATATTCATTATCAATAGAGAAGATTAGGTTGAGTTCCACAGCTGGAACCTACTCCTGAAAATAGTCTGTTGATCTACCCTTTGCACTTAAGAATTTTATGCTGGGACAGATTAGTTGAAGTGTCCCTGTGGAGTATAGCTGTAGGTTCATGATGGGATAGGAATTCAAAAAATAGATTAGGCCCAGCATGCAACCTGCTCTTTAGGTCAGTAGTAGCTGCTTAAATGCAGGTTAGAAAGAGATAAGCAACCAGAAGGATGATGAATGTGCTCTACTGCAGCCTGCTTTGCCCAGTGTACCATGTTGCATGCATCAGTTGCCTGGTTTAGCCTGAGGTGCTGAACATCAAGACACCGATCTGAGACAGATAACAGGTTGTGGTGAAAATAAGAAGCAGTCAAGACCTGGTCTAAGCATGTCCCTTATTACATAAATTCATTAATGGTAATGGGGGAAATTAGCATGGCTTTCACTATGTTACAGGGAACTAGGACCTCTGCCACCCCGTGTTGAGTGTTTAGGAAAATGAAATTGTCTGGCCAGACAGTGAAGGAAGGAATTATTTGTGGCCTCTGATGCAGTCTCCATATCAGTGCACCTTTGTTCTTTAATTTGTTGTAATTTCTTTGTTTGTTTGTTTCTTAGAAGCTTTTGAAAAGTGAAAAGTTAGGGACTGAATTTTGAATTCTTAGAGATGGTGATTCCTCATCCTCCTAGGTCTGTGCCCAGAATGTATTCTGAGGTCTGATAGCGACAATAACACTCTTGATTCAGCACAAAACAAACAGCTTTTTGAAGGGAACATATTATGGGTTTTATTAAGCAATTGTTTAGCAGGGAACAAAATCTTCTTTGTAACCAAGTCAAGCATGCTGCAAATTCAAACTGTCAGTAATGGTAACTTCCTGACTGAAAATTGGTATGCAAGTTTCTTGTTTTGCTTTGTCTTATTTGTTGTTAAAAAAAACACTCAAAAACCCAAACAAAACCAAAAGAGATAAAGTACCTGAAACTGCTGCATTACGGTTTTTCTGTGAGATGTATCCAAAGAGCTGATACATGGGGTTTGCTTTAGGTTTTTTCTTTATCTGACTGAATGATTAGATCTAGTTTCAATGAGGATGGCAATAGCGCTCTTCATTCATTTCATTGAAGATTATAAAGACTATTTTACAAATTTGATTTCCTGTGTACTTCCTTTCAGCTGTATCTCTTGGACTGACTTTTGGTGAAATAATGATGTGTAAAAATAAGTATTTTTGTTATGACTAAGTATAGTGGTCTGAACATGGGACTATAAGAACAAATTTACTCTGTGGTTTGGACTTGAATCAATGAGAAATTGATTCCGTTTCCCTCAAAATATAAGATATGTCCTATTGGCTTAGACAAATCATCTGTCTAGATTGTTTATCTATTTTTTTTTGTCTCCAACAGTTGCGGTTGGATATGCTATTTAGGGAGAGCACACTGAGTGTCTGCTACTGCAGTCAATTTCCTTCATGCTTTTCCAGCATCTGTGTTCATCGAATAAAGTATCTGACATTGGACTACTCCCACCTTTCACCCCTCCAACCCTGTTTTATTTAAAAAATCATTTTATGGTCCTGATCCCCAGAACTATGTCTGATCCATTTTTAGACCTCACAGTTTAAACCTCTCGTAACAACAAATTCCAGAGGTTCACTACTTGGTGTATCAAGGAAAAAAACCAAAACCTCAACAAACCAAAAAACCCAAACCAGGACTCAACACAAACCACACATCTCTCTTCCATCATTTTTAAATTTATCTCCAACTATTTTCAACTATGTGAAAAATGAAGTTTGACCTAAGCAAGAATCTCAGACCTAAGTGTCCCTCCATTTTGGCATTTTTGGATTCTGAATCAGTACGATGGGCTGAAGCAAACCCTGCAGTCTGGATCAGCAAGTCAGGAGGGAATTTTCAACCTTTAACTAAACTTTGCAACAGGTCAGTAACAACACTTTTTCTGACCACAAGGAAGCAAGGGCAGCACAGGTGCAATACACCTCTACTTTGTTATATGTACAGATGAGACCTAGGGAGCAACGACAGCAAAGACAGATAGACTTAAAATTGGAAATAACTTTCATAAAGTGAAAAAATGACTGGAAAAAAAAAAATAGGAGATAATGGATAGCTTTCTGTCGGGAAATGTGAGTGTTACACTTTATGTTGGAAGAGTCAGATCTACAACTACAGGACAGGGAACATCTGGCTGGATAGAAAATCCTCAAAAATATACAAGAATTACATCTTATTGCAAACTCAAAATTAATCTGCCTAAAAGGCAAATACCACATGGGGATGTACATGCAGAAGAACGGATTGGGGTACTTTGTTCTGCACAACACAGGTCAGTTTCGAAGTACCCTTTTTCAGTGTTGAGCATCATCTTTCAATGAAGCCCTAAATAAACATTATTCAAATTACAGTTGTAAGTGTAACTTTGGAAAACAAAAATTTATAAGGACTTTGAAAGCACTGATCCTATGTAGCTTAAAACAAGAAGATTAAGTAAGGAAGGGTAAGTGTTCAAATATGTAAAAGGCCATTTTAAGTAGGAGAAAAGAATTTACTTTGGTAAAAAAAACCTATTAAAAAATGAGGATTGTTACAATAATGCATTTACACTGTTCTGGGTTTGGAAGTGAATTGGTCTCAATATTGTTTGACCATTTTTTAAGGTTTTAATACTTCAGCATTTTACATTTGTAGGGTTTAGCACACTCCTAATTTCTGGAATAGGCAAAATATTAAACAGAAAGTTTGAAGCACTGAAGAGAAGGAATGCAGAAGATAGTTAAGTGGAAAGGAGGTATGCAGGAGCAAATTTAGGGAAAACTGCATCTTTTAAAGAAATAATTATTTCTGCCATGGTTTTAGCAATTACATAGAAATGTCTCTTGAAATGATTTGGGACTGTTTTGCCCTGTTATATTACCAAATTTTGTAAGTATAACTGTGAAAAAAGACTTTTAATATGCTATCTCATAGATTGTCACTAGGAAAACTACTGCAGGGAGGTATGTATCATGGTAAGTGTTTGTATGTTTAGTGGACATGTGCTGTTAGCTCACAATATTTTTTGTTGAATCTAAGATTTTTTATTTAGTGACATGGCTTCATCTATACACAGTTTAGATTGTGCACAGCTATCAGTTAAGAGGTAGCATAAATTTGCAATCAGTCATTTTATTGTTTATAGTCAGAGGTTATAACAATGCACTTCATCAGTTTACAGGATGTTAAATTAACATGATAACCATGTATACCTGTTGTTGTGTGAGACCTTACATGACAAGAGGGAAGAAAAACTACGGTAAAGAGAAGAATCCTAATGTAAGTCAGCTGGATAAAATGTGTGCCAGGGCTTTCTCCATTCTAAGTTTAGGACAACTTTAGAGATATGCAATTTACTTTGGGTAATTCAAGAACTTTTCTTGAGATGCAGCCTGGTTCTGTCCATTTTTGCATCATACTATAACCCCTTATTACAGCAAAGGTTGGAAGGGTTTTACACTATTGCAATCATTTAGTCTGTAGAACACAGAAATTCTAATGTTAGATGCCAATGGTTTTGATTTTAACAGTTTAAAAAGGGAATCCCTGAGAACAAAGGAATCCAAATAATCCTGTAATCCTTGAATATCAACTGATGTCAAAAAGCTGAATTCTAAGGATTCTTGTCTTGTTAATTAATTTTTAAAAGGGAGCAACTTTTATACTAATCAAAAGAGAAATTTCTAGATAGAAAAGTGCAGGGTGCTGGGTCAAGCATTGCAGAAAATGATTCTGCAGCAATGATGTCTTTCTCATTGAACTGAAGTTACTTGTCCCGGCAATAATGCAAATGAATGGATAAAACTATATTTCAGGAGTCCTAGCTGGAAGTTTGGTGTAGAACAGTTTCCAATGGGGTAAGTTTTACCTGATCAAAGTCAAGGAAAATATTTCAGTAGCTATTGATGATCTCCAAGCCACCATGCTTAGATCTTTTTCTAGGATTATAAAAGGAAATACTAAATGAGGGCCCTTACCAAGAAAAAGATATGTTTTTAAATGTGCTTTTGATGAATGAGGAAGGACATTATTCTCAATCAGTAAAACTGGCAGCACCCCTAAATATTTCTATTAAATTATGTTTTACATAAATAAGAAATTTAAAGAGGTGGACTAGAGCCTCAAATCCACTGTACCCCCTTTAATCAGTAGCTAAGGCTTCTGTAAAGCTGGTTACTCTGAGTGGATAAGCGATATGATAAGAAATGCGTAATAAAGCTTTGGATTGAATGATTCAATGGCAGAAAATGCATCAGTGAGCAGTTGTTCTGTTCAGTTTGGCACTGAATCTGAATTATCTTTTCTTTTTCTTTTTTCTTTTTTTCCTAAATACTTAGAGCTAATTTTTGGTATCTACACCAGACATTGATATTTTAGACATTAATCAATACTTAATTCATTTTTTTTTAAGCGTGAAAGGAAGTATGGTGGAGTCCTATCTGTAAAAGAACTAAGGAAGCTTCCTCAGTGCCTTTATCTTTTGGGATGACTCCGGAATGGCACTTCCACAGTCTTTTGAGTTGCTGCACACAGGGAGCAGAGTTTTCTACCTTTGAGATTTACATTAAACATAAATTCCACTGAAACTTACCAGTAAGACTATGTGTTTTAAAACAAAAACAAACTATGGTATCTGATTTTAACTCTTGGGTATGCCTCTGTCTGTTTAATGGGAGAATGAAAAGGACATTGCTTTGAACCAAACACAGTAATTCAAATATAAAGAGAATGGAAATTACATTCTGTGAAAACAAAACATTTGTTAGCATTTAATTCTACATTAAGCAAGTAGACCTCATTATGAAAGTGTGCTACTGATTTTTCTTGCTGCTCTCAACTCTCTTCTATTTCTCAGTCTCAGCTCACATTTCTTGTAGTTAGTTTTCGTACTGCTAACAAATGGATAGGAAACAGGCACTGAAACGCATCCATGTTTCAGAAGCAGAATGTATCTGAAAGGAACACTTCAGCTATGTCTAGATACAGGAGAGGAGTGTGCTTGGCAGATGTGCGTTACACCAACTTGAACAAGGAATTGGGGCCTGGATTTTTAAAGCTCATTCTTAAAACAATATCAAAAGAATTCATTTGAAGGAATCTTCTGACATAAAATCTTTATTTTTCAACAGTAGCTCTCGTTGTCATCGAAGCATACAGGACAGTAAGACCCAGACCTGTGTCTTTACACTATCAGGATATCTCTTTAGTCATTTGTGTTTATAAGGTCAGCTCACTGTTAGTGTACTCAGTGTCACTTAGAATTTTAAATTAATTTTCCCGTAGGCTGATTTCTACTTCATTTGAAGACAAGAGGAGAAATATTAACCATTAGGTGATGGAGAAAGGACAACATATATTTTAATTTATAAACCTTTAAATTAGCCATCTTTTATGGGATGGAGAGAAATACAGTCTAGATTGAGGAAAACCTTGGTGTCCCAGAGCCAATGGAATATTTATATGTTTGTACACAGAATATATAAAGTATCATCGATTTAAACCACTTTATTTTTAAAACTTTCTGATTAGACTGAGACTTGAGCCACCACGACTATGATTACTAGCTTTCAATTATGACACTTTAAACTTGCTATACAGGGCAGTTGGTGGAAATGCTCTATTACATAAAAGCCTTTGATCCCATGATGGATGTTCTATGAATTGTGGGGAGAAGAATGAAAGTGCTGGATAACTGGGGAAATAAATAATGAAGCCAGCTGATATTATGATGGCACAGCGGGAGTGGTATGTTTCATCCTGTTTTGTGATTTAGTTTCACGGCTTCTCCTTGCATGGCACTCGGTTATTGAAATAATATTATCTGTGCATGACTTATTAGGCAGGTTTTAATAAAGGACTGCAAAAGAACTTCCTTTCTATACCAGCCTGTGGTACTTTCGAGAGATTTTAATATGTTTAAACTCAAATCGGCAATGCTCTGTTTCTATTTAGATGGATTTTGCATCCTGGACTATGCTCTCTTTAGGCTTTAATCCTATGCTTTGATCTGAAGCGCTGTAAGGGTCCAGTGAAGAACAATAGGCTTTTTAATTTATGTATGTTATTTTGTATCTTCATAGCTGTTCTGCTTAACTTCTACCCCATCTTTATTTCATTGCTTTACTCTGTTGTGAAGGTATTTAAAAAATTAGTTCTTCAATAATTTTCTAATGACTATACAACCTCTTAAAATACAGCTCTATTTAAACTTTAGATTTCATTCTGATTGCAAATGAAGTGATTACTTTCTGGAATCAAAATATTTATTTGTGTAGCAGCATGCTGAAATACCATCTCTGAAATGATAAAAAATAAATAAAATTAAAAAAAACCCCAAAAAACGGTAGTACCTGAGACCCCTGCTAGAGACGCCTTTATGTATAACTCCCAGAACACCAACATAATGGGATTCTGAAAGAATAAGAGCAGTGAAACATGAGCAGACTGTCAGCATCCAGTCAAGGCAGTCAGGGATCTCCCCCACAGTTGGTTCCCATACAGTCTAATTACCAAAAGATGTACACAAGTGATGCAGAAAACAAATTAAAAGCTTTTAAACTATTTACACAAGGTTCAATAATCAAGAAAAAAAAAAGGAGTTTAGGGAATGTAACATTTTCCTTTTTCATAGCTAAGATTTGAGCAGTCTGTAGTGTGTTACTTTGATAGCAATGTGCATTTTTTAAAAACTTTTAATCATACTGTAACTGGAACACAGCATCTCCGCTCGGTTTTATTTAGGGCTCTGAATGGAGTGTTACTTCTCTTCGAAGACGGCTCCAAGATGTCATTGATAGGAAGGCTACAAATAATTATGGTGCTCTTTGGATTACTGTTTTTAACATGGCAAAATCTTTTTTTCTCCAGCCAAAAGTAGCTGCATACTATCTTAAATGAAGCTGCCAACGCTGCTAAACAAGTAACTGATTAGGATTCACAAAAATTTTCTTGCATGATTTCTCTGTGTGAGTTTTATTGAACTTCACCCCTTGGCTTCCGAGCCAAATGAAACGAGCCGGGCACTTGGCTTTTTCCTCGGGGCTGGAACCCACCGCGGGCTTCATCTTCGCGGACCCGAAGCTCGGGGCCGGACGACCCCAGCTCCGCGGGACCGGGCGTGCTCGCCGCCCCTTCCCGGCAGAGCCGCGGCGGGCCGCGGGCGGCCTCTTGCCCGCGGTGCGGGGCGCTCGCTCCCCGGGGCGCCAGCGGCCGGCGGC